>JAOWBL010039553.1:0-27061 GCA_028564865.1 Zenarchopterus dispar | reverse complement strand
ATATATATATATATATATATATATATATATATATATATATATATATATATATATATATATATATATATATAAATGGGAAAAAAAAGTATTTTAGTGCAACTTTGTGGGAGGTGCTTTACAGCTGGAAGTCAAATGTCTACAAGTGTGCAAAACCAGAGCCAGCTGCTCTGGACGAAATGGAGTTTGCTTTTGGGTTTGTGCATGTTTTTAGTAGTAGTAGAAAAAATAGCTTGCCAGATACAGAAAAACTCATCAAAAGGCTTAGGACATCCTCACCTCACCTTTTAGAGGACAAGTGACCATATTTGGTAGAATTCAGTAGATATACATACAATTGTTATAACAAATTAAATGTTACAACACTAATAGTGGTACTTAAATATTCTTGATTGACCCATTAGAGTTTAAAATTTGAAGTATTTTATTGACTAGGGCAGTCAATAAAATACTAACAATAAAGGGTAATAAAAGGTTAAGTTGTAGATAATTATGCTACAAATAGTTATAAATGTGAGCATACACCAAATTTTGCACACTATTTTGTCAAATAAAAGAGCTAATTACCCAAAGCAAATTTTCCTGAAGAAAAATGCTGTTCCAACTGTGCTAAAAGCTCAGTTGGCCATATCTCAACTTCTTCTGTCAGTTGTTACTCTTCCTAGCAGCTTTTCTTTGTGCTACACCTCAAACTAATAGGGATAGCCATTAACTCAAAACCTCACCCAAACAGATATAGCTAAGCAAAGTATTCCATCCACAACTAGGGGCCTACAACCAGGGGAAGCAAACAGGCGAGGAAACAAAATCAACCTCACTAACTGATGAACAGAAGGTGCTGCAGGAAGAAGAAATCTGTGAAACAAATAGAAATCCAAATAGAAATGCAATCTGACAGGGCAAAGCAAAAAGAGAAAAACTGAGAGAAAAGGTTGCAAAGATGAGCATCCAACCATGAGCAAATAGAAGCGGGCAGTCTGGAGACACAATGACTAACTAATGCAGGTGAGGGGAAATAAGCCGATTACTTGTTAGGAAAACGGGAAGAAAAACCAAATAAATGAGCCTCGGAAAAGTCAAATACACGTGAAAGTAAAGCCAAGTGAAACAGAACAGCTAAAGCAAATTGAAAACTGAAAAAAAAAATTGGAGAGAAAATCTACACTACAAAACAGTAACAAATAATATAACAAGAACTACACCCCATGCCATCTGGGTTAAAAGATCCACATTTTCATTTAAAGGAAAAACTGGTGCTCATGGGTTATGATAAGTGAGACTGTATGTTTAAAGAGCCCAACATCCATCCATCTATCCATCCATCCATCCATCCATGCATCCATTTTCCATACCCGTTGGTTCTTATAGAGGGTCATGGGGGTCTGCTGGAGTCTATCCCAGCTCATTACAGGTGATAGGCAGGGGGACACCTGGACAGGTCGCCAGTCCATCGCAAGAGAGCCCAACATGTTTTAGCCAAAATACCACAGAAATGCAGCAGAAAAGCTCTGTTTTAAACCACAACTTTACAATTCTGTTCAATGCATCTGAATGTGGAGTGGAGTCAGCCCCTTCTACAGGACTTTCCTTCACTGAGATCAGTTACTGGATGGAGATATAGATGGAGAAGCTGGATTTATTTTACTCTGATCTGGGTCTATGATGTCACAAAAAGACCCCAAACAAGGTGAGACTGTCCTATACATGGTTGATAGCAAATAAATGTTTATTTTCTTCATTTGTCACTTTGTTTATTTTGCAAATGACTTCAAATATAAAGTTTGGTTTCTAATAGCTATAACATTATCTCTATTTTTACTCTGCAATCTAAGACAGGAAGTAATCTCCACCTGTAAAAGGATTATCTAAAAACAAATTTGAAAAAAAATCCTACTTATATTTGTAAACAAGCAACACTCTTCAGACCAATAAGAACAAAGCATGTTCCATTACTGTCATACTAAAGTATTTATTGAAGAACTGTGGATATGTTTGAACTTTTTAACCATTAATAATATCTGTTACATACTTCTTTATGTGTTGTGTAAGTGGCTGTTTAATCATGGAGACATGTGCCTCACTTGTGATTAACACTACAGGGACTGACCTGTCAAGGCTCATGCTCATCCAAAACACACCCTGTAGCTGCAGCGTGATGACTTAGTCATGGACAGTTTCCTTCTCACATACTGGAAATGTCACCTGATTAAAGTGGATCATATTTAGAAACTCATGACATGGTACACATAGTGTGTTTACCAATCTGCATGTTAGCTATATTTGACATGTGCAGACACATACACCTGCACCCCCACACACACTGGCCTCCTGACAATAGGCAGACACACAGAGGGTTGATGGTGTGTAGCGTTTGAAGGGCATCACCGGTGTTTCTGTCTCTCAGGTCTCTCAGATAGCGAGGTAGCTGGGATGTCATTTATCTTGCTGACAGGGACAAGCCTCAGTGACAGTCAGTCAGTCGAGCAGCGCAGCAGCAAGGCATCCTCTCTCTAATGGTATCCCACCAGCTGCACACAACAGCAATCCATTACAGCAAGCATACTGTAACATGCTATATTAATGGAAAAATGTCACTTTATTCCATTTTTTTCACATAAATGCATGGCACACCATGCCTCTCTCCCCGGTTTCCTCTTGATCTGCCCCTTTTGCTTTCCCTGGCTACAGTATATTATTGTCACAAACACAGCCTTGCCTTTTCCTGCATTGCAGAAAAGTGTTCTTGTGTCACCTGAAAAGCATGTTCCTGATAGGTTATGTTTTTATTTGGAAACATGCTGTATAGTGCTTTCCTTTATGACAATAAAAAGATAAGCAAATAAACATAGGATGAGACTAATAAAAAAGAGGGGAGTGAAGTAACAGGCCTTGGACAGAATAATGATTGAATTACTATAAATAAATAAATAAATATATATATATATATATACACACACACACACACACACACACACACACACACACACACACACACACACACACACACTCACATATATGCACTGTAGCCTTAGATTATAAACTGTCTTCTCCAGAGATAAACAGTCACCACCTGGATCTAATGAGGCAAACATGTACTTCCTCCATTTGAAATGTTCAGTTCATTATAAATATTCCTTTTTGCGGGGAGGGGGTGGGGGTGGGTGGGGGTGTATTTAATGTAAATGATGCAATGAGGAACTTAATGTCCCCTAAACAATGATGTCCAAAGACAGATTCAATAATTGTGGTAAATCTGTATCTTTCTTTACTGAATTTACTAAAACTGGGTTAAGAATTGTCCACTTACTAAAACTTTGATGAAGACATGTAACTAGGAAAGACAAAAAGAAAAAAAAATCTAATTGAGGCAAATCAACAATACAACCCATGACAACTAGTAAGAGCATTTCCACTCACATAATAGGAAGATAACTCAAGGTAATGGGACTAAACAACTGTGAAGTCTTAAGAAAACCAATTATCAGTGAGGCTAATAGAAGAAAGAAAAGGGCTTTGATTTTCTTGAGAGAATAAAAGATTGGACATTTGGCCTGGTAAGTCGAGATTTAGCTGGCTCCAGAGTGATGGGGGGCATCAGGGTGAGAAGAATGGTGGGTGTAGTGTCTATTCAAGCTAGTGGTGGAAGTATTTTAATCTTAAATTGATCATTTAAGGTTCAGTAACATTATGTCACCACAAAAGGGGGTCAGCTGATTGTCTGAATATGTTGAATTTCTAAAGATTTCAACTTAATTTTGGAAAATAATTTAATAGAAAATAATCTAGTTGAAAACCTGACAGCCTTTTCCATGACAGGCCCAAATTAGTGGAGCAACTCAGGCCAGACATTTGATTAATTTAAGACTACTCAGAACCTTTTTTTTTCTTTCTAGATTTTAGTCCTGCATGATCTGCATATCTTGGTATCTACTGAGTAAACGTCGCTCATTCATTTATGTCATTTCATATTAAATTATTGGTGTTTTTTTTGCTTAACTAATGCAAGATCTCGGTGAATAAGTGAGGGCAGCTCTGGACAGAAATAAATATTTCTACACTGTATAAAGCTACTATATCAAAGAAAAATATTTTCTTGGATCACCTTCAGATTTGATAACATCCATTACCGCATTGCAGACTTTTTTAAAATTCATACCTTTTTTTTTTTGGCATTACAGTGTTCTACTTCTCAATAACTGCAAATTGTTAGAGCCTTAAACACTGTTCCACACCTGAATTTTAGTTTTTGTGCTTAACCTGGCTCACCTGATAAACTAGAGGCATTATACTTTATGTATGTTTGAGCAAAAGTGGTTTTCAACTTCACTTTACTACATACTTTTAAGACTTCGACATCTTTGATAGCCATTTGGGATAAATACTATGATCTTACTTATGTGATTATTCAGTATGTGTGTCCATGAGGCAGATTGCGTAGAAGAGAACAGGAAAAAACTGGGACTTGGATTTTGGCTCGAAATCAAACCAGCCCCACCTATCCATCTGGTATCTACATCTGTCCTCAAACTCAGTAACTGGCTTACGTAAGAAGAAGTGATGGAAGGAAGACAGAGAAGAAAAAGGAGTGGATGGAAAAAGGTGGGCAAATAAGTAAAAGTGAAAAAAAATCATATCCATCCATTTTCTAGATCTGGAGCCCTTCCAAGGTGACATCAGGTTAGCCCACACTCACTGCTGTGGTACATTTAGATTCACCAGTCAACTCAGTATGTATGTTTTTGTACTGTGGCAGGAAACTAGAGTACCCAGAGGTTATGAATCAAGATATGATTTTGTTAACACCACTTCTGGTTCTCCAATCCTCATTCAAGTGCTTCAATTTTGGCTTTATTTTACTTCAAAGAAAGTAAAAGCAGAAAAAAATAATTACCTTCAAAGTAAAACCATTCTTTTGAAGAACAATTTTAACTGACAGTCTGACAATTTTGTCAAACACTAGGATATTTTCTAAGGAACATTACCAGTATTATTCATATTTGATGTATTCAGAGATTTTACCATTAGCCAGCAGGGAAAAAATAATTCTGTGTGATAATTGCACTTAATTATTCTGAGGTCTCATCCCTGGAGAGAATAGGACCTGAGTGGTGGGGAGTATATGTTCCTCTGTGGCTATAAAACCAACAATTTAAACTTTAACATTACGATGAAGAAGTTATACCGTAACAGGTCTGTGCTATGCATAAAGGAGACACTGATCTTCAGTTTCAGTTGCAGCAGATGTTTATGTCTCAAGGAAAAGTAAAGAAAAAGAGGAAGTGAAGGGGTTGTAGGGAAAATCCAGAGTGAGAACTTAAGGTAACGTTCAGTTCTTTTAAATGAAAGAGTGAAGAAACAAAGATGGGATTTCCTGAACATAGTAACAACCAATCATAAATGCATTAGGTTCGAGCCCAAGCTATTTAAGATGACACAACAGGGGCTTTTTGGTACCTGGAATGCTGTTGCAAAGATCAGGAGGTGCTTCTTTTACTGATCGTCTAACTTGAGCTTTCTTAGAAATCCTTAAAACTCAAAAGGAAAAACTCGAAACATGCACAATCCTCATCATCACTTGGAGTTTATTGTTTCCCATTATGTTCTTGTTAGCTGGTTTCTGGGAAAAGGAACACTTTAGTTTTGCTCTAACCAACATCTCTGCTATAGTTGGTGGCCAGAAAAGCTCCAAGCAAACTCAAAAGTCTCTTCAACCTTGTGGCCACAGCTGTTCTTATTTATTTACTGTTTGTCTTCTTTTTTTCTTTTTTAATTAAATGTGAATACAAAATAAGTAATTAGAAAGAAAAGTGCTACTGGCTTTGCTACACAATGGGACAAGCTTGTAACTCTGAGTTCTCGTCACATTTTTGTTTTGTCAGACGTGACCTCAGGTCTAATTAACAGCTACTTTAATAATGAAAAAAAAACACACATTTGTTGAGAACACTAGATTTATAGGACTAAAGAAATACAGTTGGGGTTATTAATCCAGCAACTCTGTCTGCAACTCTAAGTAAGGAAAACTCTTAGGAAAACTTTGCTTATTTACCTTTCAAGTGACAATTTTGCAATTTGCTCCCCAATGTGTAAACAGTTGAATTATTATAATTCCAAAAGTATATGAAAAAGTAGGTGCATGCTTGGTTTTGTTCCCAGAATAGAAATAACTTTAAAAAATGCCTACCACTGCAACAAATGCACTGGGGGGTTTAAAATGCAGTTTGTCTCAACGTGATTCATGTGACTCTTTTGGGGTAAAGTAGAAATGAACTGTATTGCAGTTGCCACACAACAAAATAAAACCAAATTATATTTGATTTGTGCTGAAAATAATGGCAGTTTTATCTGCCCAGTTATTCCAAATGAAAATTTTAAATTTGAGCCACTGAGATGAAACACAAAAAACAATGTTTTTAGAGGCTCGTTGTTTTTCATATTTTGTTGTTTCCAGCCTTGCATAATCAAGAGACTGGAACTGGCAGAAATTTGTAGCTCATATTTCATTTATATGATCAATAACAACTCCAGCAGACTGTAAAATAGATTTGGATACATCTCAGGGCAGGACTAACCAGAAACGTCTAGCTGATGTACTTGGAACATGTTTTGGTCTGACATTAATCTATGTTCACTGTTCTTGCTTTGCTGGGAACTGACACATTTTTTTTTCTTTTCATGCCATAAACAAACGTAAAATCAGCTCAGGGATGACTTTAGTGGGTGGGGAGGTTGAGGATGATCAGCATTGTAAGAACAAAAAGAAATCATATTTGACAAGGTAATTCAAGAAAAGGATTACAGTGTTTCTCATGTGGAGAAAAAAAAAACAAATGTTGAGTTCCAGCATGTGAGGAAATGCAGCTGCACTGTGCCTTTGCTGAAAAAGCAAAACAAATCTTTATCAAGTCTTCACATGTCTGGAATTGTCTGGTCAACAAAATTTCTCGTTGGCAAACTGAACACTAGTAAAACCAGTGCACCATTTGAACTGCTCAGAGAGGGTGATGGTGCTCTGGGCAAAGATCCAGCAAATCAAAGTGACTCATCCTCAAGATGTGAATTGTTTTATTTTTCTTTTTTTATTTGACTCAATATTTTAATTATCAGTTCAATTCCTCTCAGCAGAAAAAAATTAAATGAACTTAATAGTTGCAGAACACAAAAGTGCACTTGTAATTTAGAAAGTTCCTTACAAGGAAATTTAAAAGATTTCACAAGCTGCATTCAGGGATGGATTTTCACAACTTTTTTTAATGAGAAGTTAGTTGTGTGGCTGTGTTGGTGTGTGTGGCTTCTGCTCAGCTGTATGGGAAGATGTGGGACAGTGGTTTCAGGATCAGTGCCAAGAACAACTAATTTAACACAGCTGCTGTAGATCACTAATTAGTTTTCTCCCTTTATTTATACTCTGCCATGCTGAGACCCAAAAAGAACCTGCAACTGGCAGGCTGTGGGCTCTGCTAGTAACAGTGTGTGCTCTGGAAAAATATGTTAAATGAATCATATTTTTGTTCAGCTGTAGCTTGTGTTAGTACTGTGCTGTGAAATGGACTTAACATGAGCTACAAACACTACGCTGCTAGATAAGAAAAGTAAACCTGATTTTAATCAGTGGTAGCTAATAATGATTTCCAAAACTACTCTTCTCATATCTTGCAAGTAGTATGTGTAATTTTAACATTTTAATATGCATTTTTATCTTATTATTTTATTTATTTATTGTGATGGATTTTGATTATTTATGAACTGATCACGAAGCAATCAAAAATGCAGCTGCTGGTATTCAAGGGTGAATTATTCACAAAGAGGCCACAGAATAATGAATGCCAGGCCTTTTAGTTTGATATTTCTCTATTGTTTTAAATATCGCATTATCAATTATCCAGCATGTAATCCAACCATAAATTCTGAAGATCAGCCACTTATCTCTGCTTGTCCTAATCAGCCATCTGTGTTGTGTGTTATGTGGTCTCTATGAATATTGCATGCATTGCTGCAACACTCTTATCGACCTCTCAAGTTCAACCACATAGTTATGCAAAAGCTTAAACGATGGCTGGAGTGTAACAAAGGCCCATTTAACACGACCTTAAGGTCCATAATGAGCTGTTTCCACTTTTTACTGACAAACAGAACCAGCAGTCCAGCAGGCAATGCTTAGCTCCCAACCCGATGGCTCCACACGGTTACACAAGAATCAGCATCTCATGGATGGTGGGCCCTCTCTCATCGACATCCATGAGACGTGTATATATCTTTGTAAATGGAACTTCTTTAATGAGAGAAACAGGAAGCAGCCTGAGCTGGTGGTGAGCATACAAAATGAAAGTGCAAGCACATACTTGTGTGTTCATCAGGTTGGGCCTGCTGTCACTGAAGGACCCCGAGAGGCTGGAGGCTGAGATTTGCATTGCAAATATGCCACATACTTCACACAGTTTTTTCCCCCAATGCACAGTTTAATTTTTCCACAGTGAGTGTTTGAGTGGTTCTATGTAAGAGGTGGCATGTGTCTGCTGAGAGGGCAACACGTATCAGACATAACCTTTCTCCTTGCTGTTGCAGCTGGTGTTCGTGCCTGATTTTGTGTGTGTGCGTGTGTACACCTGGACTATCAAAATAGATTGAAATGATCTAATTTCCTTTATTTATAGATGTGTATGTGTGTGTGTGTGTGTGTGTGTGTGTGTGTGTGTGTGTGTGTGTGTGTGTGTAGGCATACACAAACACTACTGGTCAAAAGTAGCAGTACACAAAAGTACTCCAATTTTTGAGTTTGCTGTTGAAATCTGTGCATTGTTACATTGTACTCTGAAATGAAAACACAGAGCATAAATGATTGACTTTAAATATACATTTAACAAATCATGGAATCAAGGTGTAAATAAAAATGTGTCATAAGCTTTTGACTTATCAAAATTAGCCACCTTTTGGGAGAGATAATGACTAAACAGATTCATTGTTTTGGATTCTTTCTTTAATGGAAATCAAATATTCTTCAGGAAATTCTTCCCAATTCTGTTGCATAAGTTCCCATAAATGTGTGACACTTGTAGGTTGCTTTTCTTTCAGTCTTCTGTCCAGTTCATCTCAAACCAGCTCGATGGAGTTGAAGTCTGGAGCCTGAGCTGGCCACTTCATGTTTTCAGGCTTACTATCTTGCTCTTTTTTTTTCTTACTAAAGACTGATCTAAGATTTATGTTTTAGGTCATTATCCTTCTGTAGGATGAACCCCTCACCAACTAGACGCCGACCAGAGGTCATGAATGGTGCTGGAGAATATAGTTGTAGCCATTTTGGTTCAGAATGCCTATGTCACTGACCTTGGATCTAGCAAAACAGCCCCAGACCATCACGCTTCCTCCTCCATGGTTCAGTAGATGACACTCACTTATGTACATAACGTTTGGTAACCTTTTTTTTTTTTTTTAATTCTGGCAGTTTAGCAATTAACTGTACAATTTGAGATTTGAACAGCTTGAAATGTTTTTTTTTTTAAACTGTTCTAAACCTTTAACTGGTAGATTGTATATATGTAATCCAAAATTGCTCAGGAAAGCAATACTCAAAAACTTCAGAGTTGGCGTGAGTGAAAAAGAGAGAGGAAAAAAGTGAAAACAATTTAGAGAGCACTTATGGTTACATGTCTGTTAATAATTGCAACTGTGTTATGTGGTTGAGCGTGTATTTAATGGAGGGTCTGTGGAGATGGAGATAATGGCAAGGAACAACAAGCAAGGTTTTGATATTCTAGAAACACCTCCTTGTACGATCTGTGGAGGGTAAGTGCTCAGAATCAAAACTACTACGATATGGTTCAAGTCAGAAAATATCTACATTTTCAGAAAGAAATATGTTTAAAGTCTTTTTTGTAGATAATTTTCAAACAGGTGAAGCATTGCAGAGATCTACAGCACATGAAGTGACAGATGGTAATCTTCTTCCAACCACTTACATGACAGTAAAAGTGCATCATTACACTGAACTACCTCAACATTAACAGTTTCTACCTGTCTTTGCGTACTGTCGATTCCTTCTCATTTAACTGTGTTGGCATGGTAACAGACCTATGAAGGTGTTCTGGAAGTCTTGCATGGTGGGGCATCCAAAGCAAAGACCGTCAGAGGTGAATTGAGGACTCCTGGGCCCAGCTGGAGCTCCAGGTGCTGCTACTTGGTTTTGGTGTCCACTTTTATTTAATTCATTTTTCATGAGCATGGCCAGCATTGTTGCAACTAATTAGGTTCCTTCTAATGTTTTGGACCACTGGCAAAGTCAAGAAACAAATGAATGAGTCCTCCTACTTTAATAAAACAGATTAATCAATTCCATGTTGCTCCCTCAAGCGACCACAGTAAGGTTACTGGTCACATACTTCAGCTGCTGGGTCATTTCTGCTGGATGTGACCTTGTGATGAAAACGCTAGAAGCGAGAAAGCTCGATAAATTATTTCTTGGCAAAATACTTTGGCAAACAACAGAGGAGTAATGGTCTGTTTCATGGAGACAAGACTGCCGCTGCCTTTATTAACAGGGGTGAATGCACTGGATGCCATTTAGCGCTCATAAAAATGGCTTTTGCCTTATTGGAACAAGCTTAAACTCACTGCGTAATCCAAAAAATAGAAATTGATGCATCAGTGGAGAGTGTTTCAGGAAAGCTGGAAAGAATTAAACATACCTGATGTTTATCAGGGAGCTTTGATATTCTTTTTTTTTTGTTTGTTTAATGTTTTTTCTTTGTAGTCAAACCAACAGAGTCATTTTGCCAAAAAAAGATGTTCTGTTTTTCTGAACTGTCTTCCAGCATGATTCTCACCAGACCAGTGACATAATTGGGATAATTCTCCGTGTGCTAAGTGGCAGGAAAAAAATGTTGTGGGGTTGTCGGTGTGAAGGGAATTGGGTGATGAGAATAAAGAGGGTGGAAGGGAGAGGAGGAGGAGGAGGAGGAAAGAGAGCAATGCAGATGCCAAGCTTTTCCAGTTCAGCGCTCTGAAACTCCAGCCAACACCACAGTTACGATGTCCAGGGAGAGAGTTAAATAAGACATTTAAGACAGAAAACATCGCATGTGTCCTCACACAAACCTTCAAAACTTAAATAAGATTCTAGTTTTATTGCATCTGTGTGACAGGAAAATCTTCATGAGAAAAAGAGAAACTAGTTCTCAGCTAACAGTGAGATTATGTTTTCTCTGACTTATATTTGAGCAATAGTTTACATGTAACCACGAAACCTTACAAGACTCTATTCAACATCTCTGGTATAAATTAATAAGTAAATATTATTGTCAAAAGTGCCATATATACCGGACATACAGGGAGTTGAAATCATATCCCTAGTCCAAGGGAAAAAGAAAGTGGACTGCTCTGTTAAAGCTGCACAAATATTAAAACTGAATGCAGTCTGATCAATTATTAACACACCTTAAACTTTTCTTTACATTTCACATTCCATCTCTCCTCATATAGTTGTTTTTATCTCAGCTCTTCATTTAAACAGGCTTCCAGCCTGTAAAGTGTACTTTATCATATTTTACTAAGAAGCCTTTATTATCCTCCCAGTTTCATTTCCTACTTATCTGTTTGCACTCAGATTATTTAAATTTTTGTTTTGATATCATTCAGATGCTGGATGGCAGTAATATCAGCAGCAGAATAAGCTATGGATCCTTATACTTTTGGGATACTGATCGTGTGTATTTTCTCAGCCTTCTTGGTTTTTTCCTTTTGTTTATGTTTTTATTTTTATTATTCTTTTCTTGTATTCCTCTTCCTTGGAATACAAACATTTAAAAGGTTATTTTGCACTATTTTTTTTTCAAGATAGACCAGTAAATTGCAATATTTTGCATGCTGCATACTTTGTCAGTAGTAAAATATCAAGTTTTTTGCTTTTTCTTGTTTTGTTTTGTTTTAGTAAACAACTGTCTGCATATATGTTTGTGGTTAGTACCGTAATTTGTCAAAGTCAAAAAATAACCAATTTTCTTCTGCAGAACTATGACGTTGGGAAACATCCATAGTCTTGTTTTTCCTCCTCCCCTTCCAGTCCATTGTCATTTTTTTGGTCATACTTCCGGTATTGTCTCGTGTGTTGCATCTTTTTTTTTTTTTTTTTTTTTCTCAGTTGAGCTAAGTTATTTGATTTCTTGCAAAAAGCACTTGGTGCCTCTCTGGCGTCTTCCTTTTTGTATTTTCTTTTTAATTGAATTTTTTTTTAATTTTTTAAATTTCATCTCATTTCCGCCTGTGTTGTGCAGGAGGTGTTATATAAATAAATCTTATTTACTTTCTTTCTCAATTTTGAGCCTCACACACCGATTCTGGCCAAGCTTTACCTATGACAATATGAATATTGATAATATTCATCAGTATTAATATTAACTGATATCATTAATATTCTTCTGGAGATACCGAGGTCTAGGTGGAAGCTCAGAGGGGACAGAGTCTTCATAGTCACTGCTCCAATGCTTTAAAGCTCTTTATGCTGCACATCAGAGAAAAACCCATCTGAAAACCCACTTTTATGCTCTGACCTTTAACCCAATATGAGACTCCTGTTTTACTGGTCTTTTTGTTTTCTTTACTGGTTTTACTTCTTTGTTTTGTAATGCTATGATATTTGGTGCTTAAGAGTGGTTTTTAAAGTTTTAAGTGTTTTTTATGTTTTGTTTTCATTTTGTTTCAGCTGTTGTTGTGTTACAGTGCTCTACAAATAATGTGGTTATTTAAAGAAAAACAAGAACATAACATCTAAATATGTGAAAAATATCAAGTTAAACTCATAAATGCCTCAGATATATAATACACTAAACATTTTATTTTATATTCAGATTAAAAGCACTCTGTTTTTGTCTTTAATAGATTCTGAATAACATTTTTTTTCTCATTATAAATACATTAGGGAAATTTCATGTCTTTTGAATTATTTGTTGTTTTTTGCTTTATTTTATAAAACTATTTTTGAGATCTCAGAAATTCACATATCAAATATGATAGATCCAAGATTATAGGGTTATCTAGATTGAAACATCTGATACACTTTCTGTAATTTATTGCTTCTGTAAGAATGAACAGATGCCATCAGAAAATGAGGCATGCCATGTTGCCAATAATCATTTAAACTTATTTGTATAATCCAAAACACACCTGCCACTCTTGTTAGCTCTCTCCGTCTTCACCTGATTTTAATGCATCAAGCTCAGATCTCAGAATTTTGCTGTTTACTATTTTGTGTGTTTGTCTGTTCATGTGAACTGATATGTTAAGTGAACTGCAGTCAGAATGTGAAAATCTCACGTTGGTTAGCTGTCATCAGGTGCAACTTCGAACGAAGTCGTTCAAAGCATGCAAATGGGCAGGACACTTCTTTTATTCCACAGACAGAGAAACCTGAATCCAATGTGACATGGAGCGAAGCTGTGGAAACAAGGTCGATTCAAATGATCGGTTGTCTGTAAAATAGCTGTAGCTCCATATTTAAATGTGGGGTAACAGAGTAGCAATTTATCAGCAAACTGAAATTTACTCTGCTGGAGTGAGGAGGTGAAATTACTTAAAAACAAAGTTGATAAATTATTTAATATGTCGGGATAATTTAAAAACATAAATTAGAGTTCAAAATTACTTCGAAATGTGTAAATTTATTTGTGTAATTCTGCCAATCTCCATATACTGGAGGAAGAAAAAAAAACTGTTCCAGGGATCACCATATCAAAAGAGAAGTATTGCATTTGTTAATATGCTTCACCAATATCTTTTCACTGATATTTTTATGATTTAAAACATTTCAAATGACTAATATTCTGGTTGTGCAGGATAGAGATGAGACTTCCGACCTAGTTGAGTGTGGCTGTTCAACTCGGCTGCTTTTTTAAACAGGAAGTCAAGCTGTGAGCTGCAGAGCGAGTGTAAGGGAGGAAGAAAAGAAGACAAATTTAATTGATTCCTTATCTAATAGTGAAACATTGGTTCTCCTTGGCTGTGATAGTTCTATCCGCCCGCTTCAAGTCAAGCTGTCTTTTGCATCTGTGAGCGTAATAGCCTGCAGTTAAAAACATTTCTTATCATTGTGGGTTAGTGTATGTGTGTAGCTGCACTTTTGTACGTTGTAATAAATGTTCTGAACAAGCATATCAGTGTCAGAGACAGTTCACACACACTCATGGGGCGGAAAAAGCAAAAACAAAATTACACTGAAATTTAGCTGGCATAACCTCCAACATCCTAGTAACAGTTCATTACGAATAAAATATCTAACAGCATGTCTCAATCAGACACAGCATGATTGTTAGCTACAAACATTAGCACCATCTTCCACACAGATAAGCTTCCCATGGAGGCACCAAAGCATTTTATTTAATTAATCTGTTTTCAGAAGTGCATATGCTACATAACTCTGTTGGATGGCGAAGTAATTAAAGTAGTCCAAAAGACGTGCGCTCAGATAAATATCACACACACCTTTAGAGTTCGATGGTAAAGGTAAGTGTACACACATCTTGCAAAACATCCAAAAGGCCGACAGCCTCTTCGTATGTATTGGTGACATGAAGTTAGTCAAAATGAGATTACAATTTTTTAAAAACTTTTTGATTCTTTGTTGTTGCCAGGGTTATGAGTCCTTTCCCTTTTCTGCAAAGGTACAATGGTATTTATTGGTGATTTCAGACAAATGTTGGTTTATTTTGCATGATATCTAATTGAGTGTTATCAGGGTTTTTTTTAAACAACACTGACTGAAAATGAACCACTTAGGACAATGAACATCTGTCTGTATCCTGACATGTGAGGAAACTCATGCATCTCTAATTTTTACATATACTTTGGCTGTGATTTGTGGTTAAGGCTGAGTTGGTTTGGTGCAGCAAGCACGGGTGATATAATCTAGCACAGTTAAGAACACAACAATCGGTGTCTGAAATGAGGTCATATGTCATATGGATCTAAACCGAGCAACAATTCCATCTTCTACACATAATTCTGCTTTGGGTGATAACCTTTTAATCCAAAATGATATTCCCCCATTTCTTTCCATGTTTCTTTATTTGTTTCCTCCTTATGACTCATCTTTAGTTTGTTTACTACCCACTTTCATAACTTCCAATATGGCTGTTGTGCCCCACAATTCTAAGCCTTACATACTCACAGGATACTTTATTAGGAATACTGGTAGACCTGATAAAGTTACTTGTGAGTGTACAGTTTTTATGCTACATAGGACTTCTACTGGATCACATGGGGTTTTATTCTTCTCCATATGCATTTAGAGTTTACTTTTTTTCCTTTTAAATATGTTTTTTGGGATAGGCTCTAGCAGATCCATATGACTCTCAGTAAAAATAACACATATGAATGGAAGGATGATTTAAGAAAAGAGATAACAGATTTTTGTTATATTTGGAGATAATGGATATACTTGTGTCCCTTTTTCTCATTTAACTGAAAATAGCTTTGATTCCAAGTTAAAAAAAAAAAAAAAAACTTTTTAAAACTAGAATTTAATGAGAAAAAAGCACCTTCAAGATTGCTGCATTTTATGGCACCAGCTGCAGGGTTCACTCATATGCTTCTTATCAGGTGTAGTTTGTCATTTTCTGTAAACTCTAAAGTCAGATAAAGTCATTGTATGTTACCCACCTGCACCAAATGGAAAACTGATAAAATGTCACACTGTGAGCACTTATTAAATGCACCTTAGATGTTGAGTAGTAGTTGGGCTTACAGCTGTCAGGGAGACAAACAAGACTCCACATTAATGCCATTTGATGAATAAGTTCGGTGTTTACTGATAACTAGACTAAAATATTCTGAGATAATAAATGCTAGTTCTGGGGTATTTGGGAGCATCTTTTAATATTCTGAAAGAAGTTTTTTTCCCCCATTAAAGTATTTTAGATAAGTAAAGTATCTGATTAATTCAACCACTAAGTGGCCTCGTAGGACAGAGACAGAAAAGAAAGGAATGTGCCTCGTCACAGGACTGCGCTTCACACCCTGGGGAGTGCATTTGTACATCCTCTCCTTAAATTCACCTCACTTCTCCAGCCATTTGTGGTTCAGAATTATCTCCTTAATTGGACAAGAAAATTATGCTGAAGAATCACCTGCAGGGGCAGCATCTGGCTGCCTGCCCCGGGCTGTACATCAGTGCCATCCCGGTGGTGGAGCTTCCCCACCGCAGAACTGCAGAACTCAGAGCAGAATTAAAGATACACAACACCTGCTGCGCAGAACCCAGCCAAGCGTGCAGCGCCCACGGCTGCTTTGTCATTTGTGCTTCTCTTTTATGCATGTTTTAAACTTGACGTGACATCTAATAAAATCTCAGCTGGAGCTATATTTTATGATGTGGCATTCCTATGAATTAATTAAAGCCAGTCTTGCTCACGCTACAGTTCATGTCTGTCAGTGAGGTTCAGGAAAAAAAAAAAAAGGTCGACACTCATGCAACTTCTTTTGAAAGTTTTGTCTAGTTTCTTTAAAGTAGTTCAGATTTTCTTTTCTCAATCACTCCTCGACACATCGGGGTTCGATGTGGAACTTCAGTTTCTTAGCTAATGACAGTTTGAGAATTGGCAGGGCTTGGTATCGAACCTTCAGCTTTCCACTGAAGCGCATCCACTCACAAATGAGGGGAATAATTCAATCCTTCCACAGCCAGTTTCCGTGTGAGATGTGGCTCTTAATGATGGGTTTTGAGGCCTTGTTTTGCATCAAAGTATGCTCAGCAGAGTAGTCGGGACTGTCAGAGCTGATCTTTCATTGTTTTCTAATTGACTCAGAATGCTATCTCTGAGTATTAGTGTTACATCAAGCCTGGTTGAGTTTTGTTGATAAACAGACTGGATGTCTGTTGTAGCTTATTAAAATATCTTTTTAGGGTTTTTCTTTAAAAAAAAAAAAAGTAAAGCACTGGTAATGATTACTGGTATCCCTGAAATGCAAGTACATAATTTAAAAATCATTCGATTATAATCTGCATTTTAATGCTTGAAATCCCCCCAAATCTTTTACCCAACACTAAAAATTTGTCCCTTTTTGTCAGAAACTAAATTGTATCTGAAGAGCCTATAATTATGTAGTTGTGCAAAATATATCTTAGTAGTAAACATAGACCCAAAGCAAAGAAAATAATTTGCCTGATGTTTCATTTGTATAAAAAAACAAAACAAACAAACAACAGCAACAAAAAACAATCATGTGAAGAATACCAAGCACCCTCACCATTCAAGAACCAACAGATTCCTATTTAGCAGCAATAACTGAAGTAGCTGGAGGGGTTTGTTATTAAAACCAAATATTATTGTCTAAAGCATTTCTACTCTCTTAAAACTATTGATTTTACTATTGTACCATTGATTCTTGGTGTCACTCCATCAACTTCCAGAGATCTAGGTTTAACCCTTTACATGATAAATTTCCTGAAGTCTAGCCATTGCCAAGTCTTTATTTGTTGAGTGTTATTGTTTCAGTCTTTGTATATATATTTTAACCACTAGGTGACTAAATATCTAACTGAGTTATGGTTGATATTTGTTCCACCATCTTACTTAACAAGTATCCCGTGTTTGAACTAAAATGTGATATTTCCCAAATATGATGCTAAACATTAAGGCCAGACAGTTATATGTTGTTGTTTACTTGAGGTAGTTTTGACCTGTTAACAAAATTCACTACACACTGACATGATTTTTAAAGTTGGTACAACTTTGCAAGCCAGTTTTCATATATCAGGTAATCTGTGTTTTCCAGATGACATTTAGCAGGAAAGATATTGGTTTTAGAACATTTTTTTTCTTTTTTTTCTTTTTTGTACTACCTTTCACCTTGGCAGGTCTTCGCTGGAAGATCTTAGCATACTAATATCTCATATTTTAGACTGTAATACCCCGCACAATGGATTCAGACGCACAAAGCTTTTAGGTGTTTCCTATTCTTGCATTTTTTTTTTAATTCTGTGCCTTTTTTCATTTATTAATGTGATTGAATCCATTCTGTAATTCTGCGCCCCCAGCCCCCTCCTCCACTCAATGCACCATTAGGACATGTGTCTGTGTCTCTGTTCCCACCCAATTTCTTCCACGCTTGTGTTCTGAGTCCTTCCCCTCTGTCAGTTAAGAGCACTTCTCCTCTCATTATCTCCCTCTGTCTCCTGCAGTGCGCTCTGCTCTGCTTCCTCGTCCTCATTCTCTCTGTGGGAGGGGTGCAGAGAGGAGATAGGCTGTACGTGGGAAGCACATCTGGGTTACTCATGTGCAGCAGAGATAGGAGTGTGTACGTGGGCGAACGGGAGTCGTGTGCATTTTCACATGTTTGTGAGTGTGTGTGTAAGGGTGCGTTTATGTTGAGCAGTGATACAGGGCAACTGCAGTCATTTGGGCTTCGGCTGAGCCTCCCTCGCTGCATTGTCTGAAAGCAGCTTTGCAATGCATCTGTCTGCTTTCCCTTTGTCGCTCCCTGCTTCTCCTCCACTGATTCTCACTGTGTGTTGGTGTCTTTCACTGGCTCATTGTACCATGACCATTTCTTGCCGTTGCCACCCGTAGAGAAATCCTATATCCTGGGGAGTTGAAGACTCTCTGTGAATATCTTCAGATATTACTGACATAACACATAATCCATGTTTTCCAGTACACATTTGACGGAGGAAATATATTGCTTTTATGAGAAATTGTTCCAAACTATGCCAGCTTATTACAGCTGATAATGCATTTGCAGTCTGAAAACTAGTTTATTTTGCAACTAAATTGCACTGACACAAATGACACAATTTTCAGAGTTCTTAAGGAAATGTCTGTACTTTGATCACTGCACATATGCAGTAAAACAGTTCATCAACAGCTCTGATCATAGCACCTGGCTCTAGGGGGCGGGGTCAGACACTCAACTCCACCCCTCTTGAGATCTTGAGATCTGACCTTTTATCACCACTTTCGTGGGTCTGTGATGTCACAGTTCCCTGCATCTCTGAACAGCTATGAACTTATTTTCAGTCCTAGGTGGACCCAAAATAAGGGACACATTTGTGTCAAGCTACTGTTTAGGATTTTTTAGTCTTTTAAGACAGTCATGTTCCCTCTTAAAGACAATTACTTTGACTAAAATAATACTAAAATTAGCATGAAGCTGCAGCATTCAGATTTTTCAATTTCATACAAAATTTCAAAAGAGATTAAATATACTCACTCTAAACATGTGGAAAACAAATAAGTTATAGTTTCATATGTAAACACTGAAAAGATGTAACACAATAAATAATTAACTGAAAACATCTGTATGTGTTTGTACAGTAAGTCTTATTTAAATGGATGTTTCTGATTGGACACCCAGAGAGGTTTCAGAATATGTAATTGTAAATTAATGTTTGTGTTGATCATGTAATCCTTTCCCAGAAGAAGCAAATAGCAGCTGTTGGCAGAGCTCCAGTTTTGGAAATTTTAAACAAATGAAAAGGAATAATCCTCATCAAGTCACAGAGTTTTACATCACAGTTCAGTCCTCATATATATTTTGCAAAATTTAAACAGTCAGTAACTGTGTGTCTAATCCCTTAATATGAGATGAAGTTCAGACGTGGAATAACACAGCAGACAATCTTGTTAGTGCAATGGCCTCCATCAAAAAGAGGCAAACACTCAAGCAGAAAACCAAACGGACGATGTGCGTGACCCCTCATATTATCTGTGTTTATACATGTGACTTCTCTGAGAGATCACATGCTTTAGATTTCACTTATCATAAGTAGAACTGTGATCTATGGAGCGAAGCCAGGGTATGATTTTGAGAGGTTCACACTCATGTTGGCACGCTATGCTTGCAGCAGCTTCAAGCACTGAACTAAAAGCTGCTGACTGATACTGTCTGATAAGTCAGAGGTGAACAAGGCGCGAAGACAAGCATGCAGTCAGATGAAGTTACAAGATCATAGATCAATGAGGATAAGAAGGTGCAAAGGTGTTAGTTTCTGTTGCAGTGAGAAGATGATGAACGATTTTCTTCTCCATTATTATCAGCCCATATAAAGTACAAGTATCATCCACTATATTTTCAGTTCTCACAGATCAGCTACAAATTGCCAGTAGGATTTGTAAAATTAACTAAGCTCTTTCTGCTGTAGCTGTTAAATTGGCAAACTTGACTCAGTTGTTAAGTTGAGGTGTTGTAGTCCAAAAAGGACACAGTTTAGCAACACCAGAACATCACCCCTAGAGTGAAGGGATGCTTCCCTCCTTCAGGGCCTGGACCACTTGTAATCATCAAGGGGAAAATTTATTCTAAAGTCTCCAGAAATGTCCTGCAGATGATGTCAGTTGTTCAGACCAGACGTCCGACAAATGTGTCTGAGCTGAAGTTCTGTGAGGAGGAATGTTTCAGGTCTGATTAAGAGCTAATGAAAGCAAAGTCATTGCTACAAAAAGAGGTTCAGGCAGCTTTTAAGTTGAAGGCTTCCTTTATTTCATCTTCCAGCTCTGTAAATGTTTAATGAGTGATTTAAATAAAAACATGAAAAATTATAACTGTGTGCTTTTATCTTAAATACATTGTGTATAATTATGAGTTCGAGAATGATTAGATCACATTTTATGTCAAATTACTGGGAATGCAGGAAACCCCTTAAATCCAAGAGTTCACACATTTTTGACTTTTGTATGTACAAATACATATAAGTGAAAACATGAGGTTTTTAGCCTGGAGACTCAGTGATAAAGATGTTTTATATGTGTAAAAAAAATCATCTTTGGCTGCTGAAAACATGGATTTAACCATGGAATATGAAACCCTGCAATTCTGTCCCTTAACATATAGACTTGTTCCTTCGTTGCTTGGCTCATTTTCAATACCCCAATGCTAAATAACAGCATTTTGTCATATCTGTTAGCATCACTAGGATCATGCTGTTTGCTGAACTGTGGCAGTGGTTCTTAGTTTGATGCACCTGCAATATTTTTCACCAAGGACTAATGACCAGGGTATAAGCAAAGTTATGTTGTCGTAGGTTTTAGCAGGGACTCTCAAAGGTTCTGGTCTTTTGCTATCTTCAAAATAAATTGATTTTATGACTTCTGTGACTAGACTACTTTTTAATCAATTACTTTCAAAATTGGGTGTTAATAATCAAAAGTCCAGTGGGAATACATGCCACGTCAGCCTCTCACCTCCACTGATGGAAGAACCTGAGTATTCTGCTCTGCAAATATCTTTTCTTCACATGAAAACAGATCTTTTATCCCAAATGAAGCTTGGCTGGTGAACATTTGTTCTTGCAAAGTGTGAAAACCAGGCCACAGCATGACAAACAGCTCATGTGGTAGGAGATATAAAACCCTGAAGATCTGAACGAACTGAAAATTACACATACTAAGAACCCGAGGCACCAAAGAGTACATTATATATTGACAAAGTACAAAAGACGCACACAGCGGAAGTGTTTGCCCTGACCTTGAACCTCAAGCGTGGTGCATCACACACAGGTGGGCAGCTTCTGTGCGCTGACTGACTAATGGGCCCAGAGAAACACCTCATGACTCCATCCATCATAACCACAGCCACTTTGAATGCTGCACAGTTCCATGAAAACTCATATTCATGTCAGTGCATGCAGATGCTCAATAATGGCCTCAAAAGTTCAGTGTACAATGCTTTAAAGGGTGAGTTTTGACATTTAAGAACTCTAGATGCAAGAACACATGGGTCTCAAATATTAGCTGACCACACAGAGTGGATGTCACGTCAGTAAATCTGCTGTGATCAGTACTTCTCCTAACCCTGTTTGTTCACTTGTACGCTTGCTTCATAAATTGTTTATTACTATTTGCCTTGTCTGTCAGGCTCTTGATTTGATCTTTAACCCCTTCATCTTATGAAGCTTGCTCTGCTTCCATAACTCCATGTTTAGTGTTCACAACCACACAGGAGAGGTGCCATGTTGATAACAATACAGTGGAAGGTAGGGCACGCCACAGCACAGGTTGATGCTAGATAAATGGCGGTGGAGTAACTGAGTGGGAGAACTGGAAATGACAAAAAGGTTACCAGAAGGTGAGCCTGATAAGAGACAGAGGATGAGGGAGGGAGGAGTACCCTGAAAGGTGAAAGATGTGAGGGAATCTAACAAAGGGAAGAGGTGGATTAGAGGAGGGAGATGTACGTTAACAGAAGTATTGAGACAGACATATCTGAAACTGTCTGGAGTGGGTGATGAAATAGGAATTTAGAATCTGCATCTACATCTTATCTTACATTGTTTCTAATGCAAAAAAGAAATATAATCATGCATTGCATATAAAAATGTGCTGAGATGTTTAACAGTTAAGCATTTAAATACTGTTTAAAATACCAGAGACTGTGTCAAGTACAATATAAAGACACAGTACATGTACTCACCAGACCATCTAACCTGACTACGCTAGCCTTTTTCATCTGTCATATTGATTATGGTTTATGTTGATAGAGAGACTGCCCAAACCTTGAAGGCACACTGGTAGGAGGTGACCAACAACCCCTCTGTAGTCTGGTCACTGCTGGAAGGCTAGAAGGACTTTACAAAGGATGCTACAGGAACAACAATGGAGAAAATCCATACTAAGTAAATTTGGGCCCCTCTGGGATGGGGGTAGAGGTGTGAACTGGAGAGCTGATTAAACTTCTTTCTCCATAGTGGAATAGAAGAATTAGATTCTTGAAGGCAACTGTTTCCTCAATGTTCATGGGAAGCTTAAAAAGAGCAGTGGCTATTACTGGCACTGGAAGATGTCAAGTTGGAGACCACAAGAGACTCCAGTCCTGTAGCCGAGCAGTAGTCCCATTTTTGAAGGTGGCTTTTTGAAAGTGTCCTTAGGAAAAATATAAAACTTATTTTTCATACAATGAAGTCCTCAATTGAAAACTTCTCTGGAATGACTTAAAATTGGTTTAACATGATTGGAAACCTGAAGCGTCTGCATGTGTACAATCTGAACAACAGTATTTTTTTCTTTTTTAAGCAGCATGACTATATGCCTCACTTTCTAGCAACTGAGCTACTATTGAAAGGTGAGTTGTTTTTTTTTTGAATCCAGGAAAAGAAAAAAAATGGAAAATTGTGGGAAAATGTCTGCTCTATCTTTATTTATCCTTTGTTTGGTTCCCATCCCAGTTTGTGTTGTTTTGATTTTTTTTAAAATGACACAATTCACCTTCATTTGGTTGGAATGTAATAGAAAGTAAAAGAAGGGGACAAAAATCTCCTTTCTTCTGGATACTAGCATGTTATTGTCAGCTGAATGACCATATTTAAATATTTCCAACCCCCAGAGTTCCTCTGAATTCAGTCAGCAACACTTGCTGGTCTGTAACTCTGATGTCCACGTATGAATCATCTGTGCATGTGCCATGAGATTTAAAAGAGAAATGGAAAATAAGTAAAGGCATAGGTGTGTGCATCCATGAAAAAATGTTATCCATATCCACAATGTAGACATTTTACACAGTTGTGGTTTCCAGAAACATAAAATGAGAGTGCATTTTCCTTTTGACTGAAAAGTAATGGCATGAACAGCGAGTCAATGAGCAGATTAAATATGATTTGTGTGAAATTGAATGCTAAGAAAACAACACAAATATAGCATAGTGGCTGCAAACTGTAAATATTACAAAACCAAATGCACAAAAAAGGAAGCAAATAACCCATTTATATACACACACATATGCATATATATGTATGTATAAAAATTTATCCCAGTTTTTGTGTCATTACAGAAACTGTAGGTCAATAGCTAACAACAGTTTAGGATCTGTACATGTTTAATGGAGGTGATCTGCTGTGTGACAACTAGTCATTGCTGTTTGTGCTGCAGACGTGACTTAGTTGCTGAAGCCAACAGATAACTCGACTCAGGAGAGCTTTATCAGAGTAAACAAGGCTGAGAGGTAAGGCCAGGTGTCCAGGCTCTGCATCTCTCATCAGTAATCAAGACCGAAGCTCTTCATACCCCATGGGGCATCCTACACCCTCAGGAGGCAGAACAGTCGTCTGCCAAACTGAGAGTTGGTGGTTCAATTGCTGACCTTGCAGCCCATATGTCAAAGTGTCCTTGGGCAAGAAACTGAACCCCACATTTATCTCCTATATGTTCATCAGTGTCTGTATGTGGTAGGAAAAGAGAACTGCCTATACTAGAAAGGTATCTGTGTGGAGCTCTGTACACTGAGAGAGCTGTATGAATGGATGAATGTGGCTTGTAGTACAAAGTGCTTTAAGTGGTCAACAAGACTAGAAAAGCTCTAAATAAATACAGCCCATTTACCCTTAACCATAGAGAAAAGGATGTAGAGGGAACCAGGGAGAGGAAACACAAAACCAGGACTACTGAGACCACTGTGAAGCATGACTCACAGCATCCCCTTGTCCTGTACTTACCTCTGAAATGCATAGCCACTTGCTCTTCTCTCAGCTCGTCCCACTTTATTGAATCCTTAACACTTAGCGTTCCTGAGTGGACGGTTCCCTGCAGTTTTGGGCTGTGTTCTAGCACCTGTTCCATCAGAGACTCAGCTGTCACTGCTCCATTACCACCAATTTCCACTGAATGCTAGTGGAACAAATGGAGTTTTCACCCACTTTTAATACCATTAGATGTGGCATACACTGTAATTTTCTTAGTTGTCATTGAGAATGACACAGCAGTGTGTTGACATTGCAAGCAACTTTTGTGTTTCTGCATATTCTTAAATGTTGCAATTCCCTTTCTACTTTTTCCCTCTAAACAGTTTCTGGAGCTGATGTTTCAACAAACCTTGTGTGCTTCTCTTCCTCATGACCTATCTGTTTCTGAAAGCTTTGTGTTTTTAGGTCCCCGAGTGAAACAAAAGCATATTTGATGAATTGTAGTGCTAAAAGAGGATGGTGGAGCACAGACATGATATGCAAATCAGTCTACAGCTTTTGGATGTACAGTATAGCATTGCAACCAGAATTTCTTGGTTAGGATTCTTTTTAAAATGTCAGAAAAATTTTCATCTCTGGCATACAGAGGCTGTCTCATTTCAGAGCAGTTCGGCGGCTGTGTACTCCCATGCTGTTTGTACTTCCACATTATTATTTGAACAGATGAATGTGAGAGCTTTTAGGCATCTTGAAATTGAATGCAAGGATGACTCAGACTTGTGAAGACCTATGATTCTTTTTCTGACGTGTTTGAAAGTGTGTCTTTTTAAAAAAAACCTCCTCAGGTGCGCCCCCCCAATCAACTTAAGAATCTGTCAAGTTGTTCAAGGCTACATCAACTTTATGGACATAAACGTCCGACTTTGAAGAAAGTAAGATAGCACTAAAGAAACTTGCAATTTAAGTGTAAAAAATATAAAGTTCTTTTTTTTTGTCAAAAAAAGAAATGTATGAGTCAAAGCACTGCAGATTCTCTTTTGCTCACATAGATATACTAACAGTTCACAAATGTCTTTGGTCAGATGTTCCTTTTCCAACTTTGTGATCAGAAAGGCTGGGGAAAGAAGACTCTTTCTGTCCTTCTGCTAAGAGATAATTATTAAATTATTGAGCCATTCCCGGTATTTAAAGATTCATGGGCAGCCATTAGCATCCAAGCCAGCAGGGGAAGACTGGAAAAGGCTTCGTGCTACACAAGCCGCTAACAATAAGCCGAGACGGGGGATTGAGAGAGGAGCTGAAGACATAGATGATCTAGATAAATACTGCACTGTTTCTTCTCCCCTCCTCCGCATCCTCTCTCTGTACATCCACATGTTGTTGTTTATCACGTCTCTTCTCTTCCTCCACTCTCAGAGCTTGACTTTTTCTCCTGTGACTATTTCTCAGATTGAGTAAAAGTGGACGCTGTGTGGCGGCTCAGAATAGAACACCACGTTTGCTCGGATCCACATGACAGAGCCATGTGCACGACCTTCCAGCTCATTCTGCACTCCAGAACAGTGATGAGGTAAAAATGAAAAAAAAAAAGAGAGAGAGAAACTGAATTGAAGCTAAGTGGAGAGAGTATTCTAAGATAATTTCACGGGTGATTCATGAAGTGTTGGTGGATGCGCGTTGGCAGTCAGCAGATGTGCCTACATATACAATGTGTCTAGTTTAATCTAAGTTTGTGTTCAGGTTTATTAACATACAATTCATACTTTTTGGCTTTTACAGCATTAATCATGCATCATCAGGACCGTTTTTACTGTAGATTCATGTTTAGGACTGTTTGTGCTTTTTTGTACCTTGCTGCATCCTTGTATCCACGTGTTTGGCATGTAAACACCAAATAACACGGGCCTGGGAAGGCAAGTAAAATTTTGTTCTGCTTTTGCAACATTATTAAAAGGATTTCTGATCCATCATAATTTTACTTGCACCAAACATCAGAATAATTTTCAGTTCCTAGAGCAGGGATGCACTGATTGCAGTTTTCCTGATTGCAAACTGATTTTGGCAAATATGAATTTAAAACCACATCCAAAGTGATTTCTGTGGTTTTTGTTGAACCATTCAAATGTTTAAAAAAAAAAAAGATAATCAAAAAGTTTCTCCAAAACTGCAGGAAGTTAAAACCTCTTCTGTTTGGTACAAGAAAAAAAGAAGATACCAAGAGCACAAAATCCACTAATTTGGAAAGCAAAAAATAAAATCTGTAAGTTGAAAAATGAATCTGGTCAATAAGTCAGTGATACACCCAGTGGTATCATCTTGTTTATGTACATCATATTCTACCGTTGTTAATTCTGGCTGGATTTTCTGGTTTGGGGTTTTGCAGTTTTTAAGGCTTTGTGGATGTGGAACTAGAATTTCTTTGTTTCATGTTGTTTCTGTTGTTCTGTGTTCCTTTACTGGTTTTAATTCTCCATTTTGATGTTCTCCACTTTGCAGCTGTGACGAAAAATCTGTGATTTGAATTCATTTGCTGTTAATCTTTCTCATTTATGAGTTCACTGTGAGTACACTCATCTCCTGTTACCAGATAACGTATTGTAACTGTTTTGGCTCCAGCTGTCTTATTCAGCTGCCAAGTTATATTAAAAGAACTACAAGTTGTTTTGTCTAAAGATTTTTCACTTACAACTA
>JAOWBL010039542.1:0-27062 GCA_028564865.1 Zenarchopterus dispar | reverse complement strand
GAAGTCTTTGTGGACGACGTCCTGCCATTTTTTCCCCCCACTACTATTTAAAAACTGCTCACAAAATTTAAAAAATATCAAATAATGTCTGCTATCAACCGGCCGTGACACGCCCTCGTACACTTTAAATTGTGCGCCCTCGTCTCTCGTGCGTACCTACACTGTTGGGCATTATAGAAATTATTGGTTGCGCAGGCTCATAACTTGGCAAAGGAATGGCCGATTTGGATGGTTGACACCTTGTTTGAATCGTCAGAGCCAATAGATTTGAGGGGCAGTGTCAAAATTTGTGCCAGACTCACCAACGGCAAACCGGAAGGACGCGAGTGCCGCGTGTCTGAAACGAGCTTCAATGCATTCTTCTGACACAAAACGCTCCTCAACAAAATAGAAGTTGGTTTCAAGTTGACTTCAGTTGCAAACAAACATGGATATATTGGACTATCTGAAACCAGCGTTTATGGCTCTCAAATACAACTTTTCATCACAAAACAGCAAAGGTAAGACAGAATTTTTGTTTGTTACTGTAAACAAGCGATATTTTACCTTTGCATTCATTGGTGTGTGGTTTGCTGAGTTTTTGCAATAGAGCTTGTGGTACTTCTGGACTCATCAGAGTCTCAGCTTTCATATGAGATCTCATTTGCTTGTGTGACAATAAGTATCAGAGCGCTAGCAATGGAAATGTGGCGAGTGGGTTGACTTTTTGACGCTATACAGATTTTGATATTTGATGATTAATTGGCTTGGTGTTGCAGTTGTGTTTGGTGTGTGTAAATATGACTTATATGTGCTTGTAGTGGAGGTTCTCCTGTTTAATTTGATGTATAGTGTGACTATATTTGTGCATGATTACTGCAGTCTGTTGTGCTGTTTGTTGCGGACCCCCCCCCCGAGTTGGGGGGCTGGGGGGACCTTAGAGTGGAAGAGTTTCGTGAGGTGAAATATCTGTTTCGGAACTGAGGGCATAAACTCTTGGTTTACTTGAACCTTCTTGTCCTTTTGGCCTTTTTTTTTTTTTTTTAAATAAATGCAGTTCACTCAATAACTAGTTTATATTTTGGATCTTACCAATGAGTTCAGACAAAAAATCTGTTGTGCAGATGGAGATTTCTTTTTTAAGCTGCAGTAATGTTGAAGTATATCACAAAACAAGATGCAGAGCGATTTGAAGAGGTGAAGAAATGGAAGATAAAGGCTTTCTGCTGAGTTACATCTGTTATTCCAATGAGGATGCGTTATAGTTCTTTTCTGCTGCTGGATGTCATTTGCAAAGAATAGGAAGTCACTGAAAAACTTCCAAAAGTGCACATTTTTTCCAGTCGTTCACATTCCTGCTGTGTCTCTGACCTCCAAACTGCACAAAAGCAGTGGGATGGAATTTGCCATTTTCAAAGATGGATAAAATAAAACCGGAGGACCTCTCTGTACACAAGCTTTCATGCACGCACTGGATCATTGCATTTCTGCTTTAGCACATAATTTCCATCTGTAAAAACACATTTTTAACACGTAAACACCTTTTCCTGGGAGTTTTCACTTCAACAGAGTGAGATGACTGAAAACAAGGCAGCGATGCCAGAACTATGCGGATTGTACGAAGAAAAACACAAGCCTGATACAAACTTTTCAGACAAGATTTGTATTGGAACCAGGTAAAATTATCTCACTCCATTATCATTTTTTTTAAGTTCTGAAGACTAAACATGAGTTTTAAATGACTTGTTACAATGATAGTTTCAATTTTACTTTGATTTTATGCTGTAGCAGGTAGAGTCTGCCTCCCATGCTCTTTTAACAAACCTCAGGCTGTTATTTCTGGCTTAGATGGAACCATGGAAGACCTTGACCTGGTGTCTAGTGGTCTAGCTGACCTGCTGGTGACCAGAACCGGTGGTGAGGAGTGGCAGGGAGGCCCTGATTTACCCTGGCTGGGTGTAACACAGCTGGGGAGGAAGTAGAAGGAGGGTGGGTTGTAACTTTGCATAAAAGCTTTTGAAAAGTCAGTTTTCAGAGGCTTGGGACTGTGTAAAGGAATGCGGATCCATCCTTAAAAACACTGAATTCCTTTTTTTTAAATGTTTATTTATCAGTACTGGTGCAACTCAAAGGCCAAACAACATATTCAAGTGATTTTTTTTCTTTTTACAAAGTCATGGCAACTTATAGCAACTGTATCTTGCTTCTGGCAAAATCAAGCTATATTTAAAGGAGCAATGTGTAAGACTGCAAGTTAAAAAAACAAACAAACCTAGAAACAACAAGAGAGTGAGAAGAAACATATGCAGTCATGTCACAAGAATGATGCCTGTGTATTTGGCTGCTGAGATATCTACCGAGTTAGTGTGTTAAATAACTAGCTTCAGGCTGTTCAGACTTGCAATGCCAGTTTCTGCCATGTGTGGCAGTAGTGAGCAACATAGCAGCCTTAGTACAACATGATGATAGGAAGAAGTTGTACTGTTTATGGGTGCACTTGAACGTGTTGTCAGTCATGTAGGTACTGCTCCCAAGTTATTCTGTTAGGATGGCTGAAGCTCTCAAAAGAGAACTTTGACTCCACCACAACCACCTGGTACAGGTAGAAAGGACTTGTACGAGAGTGGGGAAAAAAAACCCAGATAAAACCACAATAAATACTGCCAGTGCTTTGACCTGGAGACAGCTCATTGACAGCAAAGAAATGAAGTTTGATGCAGATCTTCTTTTAGATTGGTAAATAAACCACTGCTGTCTGTTGTTTTTACTTTTTTTTTTTTTTTTTTGATGGTAGAGTAAGTCCAGTTACTATGGCATCTATTCAAAGGTTAAAGATTTTGATTTTCTGGGCTACTAATTCCACATTTTGATTCTCAGATTTTGGGTTTTGATTCCTAGTAGACCAACTCACTTATTGCAGCTATACTGCCCCTCGTTTCAACAGAGAGTGCATTATAAATTTAATTTTCGGCTTCACATTACTCCTTTAAAAGAACAGACCATCAATTTTACACATTGACAGCTTTTTAGTGAAGACTCAGTGCTACTCAGTCTGTGAGAGCTCAAAAGCCTGAATAAATAACCTTAATGATGTTAAAATGATCTGTTTTTAACTGAAAGCCTGTCTTACAAACTTGGACATGGAGTTCATCAAGTGAAGAAGCTCTGATGAAATTTAACATTTATGCTAAAAGTCCTTAAGCTTGGATGTCAGTTAATAATCAAAATTTCCAAAAATGCACAAACTTAAGGGCACCTTAAATGAAAATATGATAGCAATTAATTAGCTTGTTTTGTATTGTATAAAATCTCTGCTTGACAGAAAATTATTTTGAAATCCATTTATTATTGCCCAACACCTAAAAAACAAAAGTTATAAGAGAAAATGTTTTAAAAAATGTGACTAAAACAGCAAAGTGAAACTACAAGTTAAGTGCCTGAGGTCAGCCTATGACAAATGTTTGTCCGATGACCAGACGTTTCTGCTTAGCACATCTGGAAAGTTCTCCACACACTTCCAGTGTGCATATAAGATATTGAACTGGATTATGTCTAAATGGGTCAGTAAATCAGCCTTGCACATAAAAGTGTCACAGAGGCTGGAGACATTCTTCCATTGATCCCTCCCTGTGAATTCATGCATCTCCTTGTGTCAACGTAAAAGAATGAAACGGGTTAAAAGGTAGGATCAGTGGTTTCTAGATGACATTGGGCCTGGAGATATATGAAACAAACGACAAAACAAAAACACAGAGCTCTAGTTCCTCCCTCCTGTCTTCTCTGAACTCTCCAACGTATCCAACGATGATGATGTTCATTAAATGTGGCAAAAAGTGTTAAAAATAACAGAATTGCTTACCCTTCCTTTAAGAGTGTCGTGTTAATGCCAAACTGTTTCATTCCCTTTGATTGATGACCTGTTTTTGTTCAGCTTGACTTAAAAGATAGATGACAAAAAAGAAGTGTGAGGAAACAAACAAACATAAAAACAATGTACAAAAATGTGAACCACTTGAGCGGAGATGAACGATGTAAACAGTTTGTTATTGACATCAGTTCCAGGTTCCAGGAAACAACCTTCAGTTTTCAAAACGTCTTTTCCACAGTTTTACTGTGACTCAAAACCCTCATGGATGCCGTGCTTCTTTAACAAACCCAGCTTATGTCACTTAACATGACATATTATTTTAAAAATTGCACCCCAAGGCATTTATTTGAGTGTCTGAAGTAACAACCACCCCCAAGACTGTGAGATGACCACTTTTTTGGAGCCTGTTAAGTCCAAAAACATGTCATTAAGTGAGTAAAACAGATTTGCAGGCGATGGTGACATCACCGGCTTCTCTATCTTTATCTCCACCCAATTTCATATTTAGAAGTTCTTTGTGTCACTACCCACAGCTCATGACCATAGATGAGGGTGGGAACATAGACCGACTAGTAAATGGAGAGCTTCGCCTTTCAGCTCAGCTCCTTCTTCACCACGACGGACCAATACAGAGTCCATGTCACTGTGAGTGCCACACTGATCCGCCTATTGGTCTCCCACTCCATTCTTCCCCCACTCATGAACAAAACCCCGAGATAGTTGAACTTCTCCACTTGGGGTAGCATCTGTCTTCAAAAAAACTTTTCAGGGTTTCTCCACCATCAAACAGCCATTAGACTAAAAAAAAAAGTTAAAAAGCACAAGTTGGTATTATGTTGGTACTGATTGTGCTGGCTTCTTTTGTCTTTTTGAATGTAAAAATAGATATTCAAATAAATAAAAAAGTACTTAACTTACAGCAATTTAGACCCACTTTGGTGCCCCTTTCAGAAAGGAAAAAGAACCAAAATGTAAGAAATAGCATATATCGTTGCATCCCACACTATCTGGTGTCGTAACAGAGCCAACCTTTGTTCATTTCATTTCAGTTTAAAGGAGCCGTCTTTCTTGGAAATGCTAAACTACTCCACTGCTCCCCTTCAGACATTTGACTTTTCTTCTTTAAGCTTGGAAAGCGTGCCCTTTTCTTATTATCGTTTCTTCGTCAGAGCAGACCCCACCGCGTCTTCACGTTTCAGTGCCGTATTTCATCGGGTGACTTGACACACCATCTCATATGCAGCCCATTAGCAAAGATAAAGCGCATGTGAGGAGCTTTGTTTGTACAAGGATGTGCTTGGACATCAAAGTTCAAGCAACCTTCTCTCACAGCCTCGAGGTACAGCAGAGTTGAATAAAAGCAGCAATGAAAACAAGCAGCCAAAACAGCCCATTTCATGCACAGGCTGATTAAAACATCAATTTGAATTTGTTAAACGAAAAAACATGTTAGGACACGTGGATAAACAGAGCGATGGTGTGCATAACCCGCCGGGCATTTTTAAAGCTCGTCGTCAGCATCCCTCAGCTGTGTTGTCTTAAATTCGTTGGCAAACCTGCAGATTTATGTCCCCTCAAGTGTCAGCTTCCTTTGTTTTTGTCCATGATTGACTGTCTGAGCCTTGTGAATATGGGGATTTTTTTTTCTTTTTTTATCCAAATACAGGATGTTATTTTCTTTCAAGAAGTCCCTGCATTCTTAAAAGTTACTACATTCCTGGAAGAGGATGATATTTTTCCACAAAAGGAAATGAGAAAGAGGTGCAATTTTCTTAATAAAAATGACATCAAGGAGGGGAAATTTCTGTCCCTGAAACCATGATTCTGGGTAATCACATTTTCTCTGATAAATTCATCGTCTTCTCCGTATACAAATGACGTCTCGAAGCGTGCGACTGATGTTAACATTTTGATTTAATATAATAAACAGTACGATCGCCACGGGACTGGCTGCTGCGTCAGTGGACTTGTTGATTCATTGCGGACAAAACAAGCGTCTGGGAGCAATATTCAAGACGCAGCCACGTGAAATAAAATAAAGTAAACCATCTTTTGAGTGTTTGGGATTATTGAGTATCACAGCATTTTAAAAAAAAAACTGGTCTGTACTTGTTTTTTAAATTAGGTAAACCAAAAACTCTGCAAACAAAAATAGTACATGCATGATTCAACAGTAACCTAAGCAACAATAAGCTAAAGTAGTTGTTTTCAGTCGGATGTTATCTGTCACATTGTTGTGGAGTGAATTTGTCTCACTTGTTTTGGTTAATTGAGGTTTTTGGGAATTCCCAGCTCTCTTCAGGTCCAACCTCAGTGTTTACATCAAGCTGAGGTTTGAACTTTAACTGGTTTTTGTTTTTCAGAGACTCTCTTGAAGATTAGCTGGTGTGCTCGGGGTCGTTGTCCTGTTGGTGATCCATCGACCTCAAATTTGACTCTAGACTCCACTTTGGTATCATGGTCCACTCTGTGACTGAAGATCTCCAGATCCTGTGACTTAAACACAAGCCCACCACTATCCTTGGTAGTTGAAATGAGGTCTTTGCATTAAGTGTTTAGCTTTTGGTAAACATGTGTATCATGTAATTTTGTTCTTCTAAGAGACGGGAGGCTTCCTGAAGTTCAGGACTGTTCAGTTTCTCTTAGGGATGTCCCACTATGACTTTTTTTTTTTACTTGTTTTTTGGTGATCGTCTGATTCTGTGTACCGAGTCAGTCCAACAACTCCCACCACATTTTCTTCACCTGCAAATTCAAAACAGGAAGTAGTAGCAAGGCAATGTTGCAGGACTTCCTGTGCTGTTTTTTTTAGAGCAGATCAGAAAAAATGTGATTCTGTTAGTGAAACAAAATTATGTGGTGCATATGCAAATATCTGCATCTCCTAATACCCTTATTTTCAGCAGAATCTGGGAGTATTTCCATTGCTGGTGCTTGATTTAGAAAAACTCTATTTGTTCTGCCTCCCACTTGTGAATAATGTCTCAATGTAAAAATGGCTTAGAAATGATCTTAAAGTCTTTCCAAGATTGAAAGGCAGAAACAGCTGCTTCTCTAGGACAACTGCTGACATCTTTCCTTTTTGACATTATGTTAATACATGCCATAATGCTCTAGATCAGTGCTCTGGCAGAGCTTTCTGCTTTCATAGCGGTGCTCAGACTCGCTGATGGTGAGTTAATCGAGTCCTTGACAACAGTTAGCTGTTACCAAGGTGCCGTGCTTGATTGATTTCCCCTCTGGCCTGTACACACATTACTCACCTGAATCACCTGAGAATGATTGATGCTCAGTCATCACGTTGTATGAAGCGTGTGTTTGTTTGAGGATGCATGGTTTCAGAGAAAATGTGACTACAATGCTTCTGAGCTTTACGTTTTCCTGGTCGGATGAGGCTCTCTTTCCTCTTTAAAGTTCTGGATTATGCTTCTGTGCTGTTGATTATTGTCATGAGGCCTCATCTACGTGCTATACATAAATTTCAAGCTACACATGCGATCCCACCACGCCCAAGCACACGTCTTACATCTGTACTTGAGCTTTAAACCAGGCACTCATGGTAGCCAAACAAACCAAACTTCAGGGGTCAATCGTGCTTCATCACGGTACAGTCGCCGAGATTGAGAATTTACTAGACACTTTAAATGCCCATGGAAGCAGTGGGAGTGTTTTTTCCACACATTGCTTCTGCATTTTGGCTCGGTTCGTGTTAAATAATTACACGGTGTAACGGGTTGTGGGTTGCTGTTCATCTGAGGTTATATTAGAATCGACAGTGTGTTTTCTTTTTCACGAGACTGTATATGTGATACTCCATGGCTCACTGCAAAATGTGTGTGCACCTGAGAAGTCCTGTAAAAATGAGCATTAAAGCATCAACATATGATATGTGTAAGCTCTTCTGAATTCGTGTTTTTTATGGATGCATGTTGAACGGCTAGTTAATAGTTAACAGCTTATTTGGAGTAGCAGCCCAATTAAAAGCCTTGCCAATTGCGCATTCATCCATCCCTCATATCCTGCTGGATATCAGACCAGTGGGGTTATGGATCAAAATAAGACTTAAACCCAGACAAACACACACAGAGCATTGTCCTACTAACCCAACTGTGTAGCCTCTGTTTGTGTTTGGAGTCTGGGGAATGTGACTGCACAGCAGATCTGAGCTGACAGTCATCGAAGGGAAAAAGAGGTCCAAGCCATGAAACCGCGCTGGAGGTCAGAGGCCTGGGTCCAGGACCAGGACCAGGGTTTAACCACAGCTCTGGTAACTCAAAAGACTCAAGCAGTGATCTTGCACCAGCACGTCATTTTCTTTTTGGACCTGAGTTCAATGAAGTCATGTTACTGTAAGTCCAGCTTGTAAAACCTCTGTAATTTGGTCAAATTGAGACACTTTCTTACTTCTGTGTAGCATAAAAAAAAGCTCATTAAAAAAACATCCAACTTTTTATATCCAAAGATTTAGCAGGGATATATTCCCGTGCCGTCTTTTTTCCCCCTCATATCCGACATGTCTTTGTTGGGCAGAGCGGGTCTGCCGAGACCTGGCAAATATTAGATGTGGCATATTTACTTGCTTGAGCGCAGACCAAAACAAATGTCATTCAGCAGACAAAGTGCAGACCTTGGGATTAAAGCAGCAGAAAGCCTTCGTCTCTTTAAGCCTGTTTCTTATTTGCCGTCTCTCACACACACGTTCACGCTGCTTCTCACATGTGGTTTTGTAATTATGTGGTCAGCCAAGTAGCTTTTGAAGAGCTCAACTATAAGGCTATGGTAGTATACATGTGACCATGAGTTTTGGAGATAAGAGGATATAGACGGGTATAAAACAAGTGGGCCGTTGGAGATTTTCATGGAAAGTATGCATCCTTTTTAACATAAACCACAAATGGGGTTCACATAAATGCAACGTTTGCAGGATTTGCTGAAAACTTCTCCACCTGTCTATGGATGCAACAGCTGGTTCCTCTAAAGTCTCATCTTCGTCTTACTTTGTTCTCTCTGGTAACCTTTGAAGTAAAGTGATGACAGAGCCGCTGGAATATTAACGCGAGCTGTTTACCAACATAGAAACATGCAAACTCTGTTGTCTAAAAATGGGGAAAAACTGTGGAGGCCGTCTGAATGCAGACCTCCACCGAGGGGTCGTTTCAGGTGAAGGCACCGCTCTCACATCGGCTCCACTGTCAGTATCGGGCCAAGCAGGTCCTTCAAAGAACTGGCTCGCTTCTTTACTGGCCGGAGAACACCTGAAAGCAAGGACCAACGTCATTTATTACGTCACCAAAGCAGAAGCAGGAAACCCATAAAATGACGACAATGGAAAACGAATTTTGGTGACCATGATCTTAAAAACCTTGTCTGGAGTCCAGGTAACCCCTTTAAACTTCTCTTGTACCTTAACTGATGACCAAGGGTGATTTATTTCCTCATCTCTCAACTTCTGCTTCAATTTACAGTCCATGGTTTTACTCTTTGCTGATGTGACTAAACTACCCTCAGCAAAAAGTAGTTTATACATTTATTTTATACTAAAACTGAGGCAGGATACTTGAAGTTTAGTTTTTGTATACTTAAGAATAGTATAGTGAATTATACTTGGCTTATACTAAAAAGTATAAAGAAAAAAAAGGTACATTAATACTACAACTTACACTTATATTCTAATACTAAAGCATATACTTATACTGTAGAATACGTTTGACTTTTTTCTGCCACAAAGTACAAATACTTTATTCAGCTTGATCCAAGTACAGAATAAGGTCAAATCATTGACTCGTCCTTCTTAATTCAATTTAGCCGAATAATAGTACACACATTTACTTTGAGTTTAAAAGTTCACAGTAAATAGTATGTGTGCGTAATTATCTTTGTGAATATACAGTATGAGTTAACTTTAAGAATACCTTAAGAAGTATATTTCAAGTAAATAAATAGTCTGCTACAAGAAATATACTAAGCAAACTAAGCAAAGTAATATCTGTAAAAACAAGGTTTTTGGCAGTTTTCCAGCCTGAACCATTCAAGTGTCTGTAAACAGAATGCCAAGGAGGAAAGACATCAGCAATCATCTTTGAAAAGTGAGAACAAAACCATCATTCCACAATGAAATTAAAAAAAAAAGTTATTTGTCTTTGCAGTATACTGGACTTGGAAAAAGTCCCAGCAGGAAACATTTAATTACTGAATGAACCCAGCATGAGCTTGCAATTCATTATACTCAGCAAAAAAAAAAAAAAAGTCAGCATTGGATAAAGAGGAAGGTGATGACCTTAAACATAGAAAAATATTCTCACTTTTCAAATGGTCTTTTCCATCTTTTTCATTATTTATTATTGTTCGAGGGGAAGAGCAGAGGATCCTTCCAAAACCACTCTGTGGTGTCCTTTCAAGTGGCCAGGAAGCAAATCTTTCCACACAGACTAAAGGACAAGAAAGTGTTGTGAAAACACGTGCACACAACTTTTGAAAGGTTTTATTTTATGTTTGTGTTCATGTCAGACCCAAGACAAGGTACCTACCCCTAGGCATTCAAGGAGACATTTTTCACTCGTGACTTATTTGGCATAAATAACAAGAAAGGAAAAAAAAAACCATGCACATAAACACCACACAGGAGGTTTTCTGTCACACTTTCCACTAAGCATACTTTCCATATATTTTCTGATGACACAATCCAGCTCAAAGGTGGGTTTTTTTCATAACAGCACATTAGTCTTTCTAATGTCGCTAGTCGGCTCAATCTTTCAGCTTGATCATTACACAAACAACTTCCAAATATCGCCCATTTCCCGTGGACCAGGACATCCTTTCCTGACGTTACAGCGACCCGTTCCTCCAACTCTGTTTCGCTCCCTCTTCTTCAATGATTTAAGAACCACAACAAGTAATGCATTTTTTCATGCCAACTTTGCAGGAACGTATCCATCCTTGGTGGTAAAAAAGAAAAAAAGCATCTCGTAAGCCCCCTTTTGTCTCCAATACATCAGTCATCACTGCGGTGAAGCTTTAAGTCCCAAAAACCCCACTCTCAGTCAAACTGGAAAAGTAAACAAGGCAGTTACTGTCGGATGGAAAAGGGGAGGGCAGAATTCCCAGAAAACATTGCATCAAAACAAGCTTTGGCCCGGATCTGACCCGTGGGCCGTCAGACGATGTCCGTCTGGTGCGTATTTGTGGATGCGAAGAGTTGTTTTTTTTACGCTTATGTGTAAGTGGTACTGCAGGGGAACCGGTGACACAGAGCAGGTTAGTTATGTTTCATTTGGGTTCTCAGAAGGGTCTTGTTCCTCTGAATCACCTTGGCCGTGTAGGTACTGCCTCTTAAACTTGTCATCCTACGAAAAAAAAGACTTTCCTGTCTTAAAAGAAGTAAAAAAACATACAAATTTTTAACTTTTTTTTAGAATTATAACTACAGTTTCTCTTTACTTCTGCCAGCCTCTTTAGTTTAAAAGGACACAAGGGACATGGAAGATTAGAAAAAAAGATGTTTTTTTTCACTTTATAATCTCCATTATTTCTAGTTGTGGGTGGCAGGAATAATAATTTTTTAAAAAAAATGTCCACAACAGATGAGAATAAATCTACAATTCTAACATTTACAGAAAGACTACAGAGGCCTGTAAAGGTCACATAAGTAAAATCTCCTCCTATTTTTCCAGAATCTTCTTGGGAAGCCTTAAAACGTTATTTCTTACTTCTTGGCCCGTCACAGCTGCAGCACTTGAACGCTCGCCACCGCTGCCCTCAAGCTTCACAAACTGACACCCTGCAGCCAAGTCAAACCAGAAAATACGGATGTGGGGCCCTGCTTGTGGTTCTTGTGTGCATCTGATCAATGACTCCCCACAGAAATGTACCCAGAAACACTTGCAACCACATCAACCATGCTGCCTGAGCTTTTTCTTGTGCAGCAGAAAGCGCATATGCAAGCGCCAGGCCAAAAAAAAAAAGTCAGGTACTGGCTTGTGATACATAGAAATCACAACCTGGTTCAGAAGACTGTACAAATGGAGTAACTGTAAAAACACTGCCATACCATAATATACAATCATAGTTAATTTTTTTTTTTGACCACAGGCTTCACTTTTGGCTCATAACAGCAGAAAAATATGATTCTACATACATCTTTTATTGCAGTTTAAACATAGAATCTGTCTTTCCTTTAAAAGTTTTTGTGGATTTTCCCCTCCACATATAAGGACACTGTTATTTACATTTTTCCAAGTTCATAAAACAAACTGAAAAGAGTTTCTCAGACCATACCCTGACTGATGAACTGACTGTCTGAGCAGCTGCTGCAGACTGAAAAAAAAAAAAAAAAAAACCTCTCCACAGACCAGACATGAAGTCTGAAACAATGCATAAGTAAGCCACCCACTCTTCTGAAAAAATACACACAAAGAAGTACACACCGGCATATGCATCATGCACACCCGGGACTCTCCCCGACCTGAGCCAATCTGTGAAGCCCCTCTTGCTCCAAATAAAGTCAGAGCTGTAATTACTGACAGTAGCATCACTTGATACTTCTTCCTTACACTTGAAAGCAGTGACCTCTCCCGTCCACTACTTCTGTTTGACTCCATGATGGAGAGAACGGAGCCTCGGTGGACTTAAACTCCTCATCATCCTTCCTTCCTTTCCTTTATTCATGCATCTTTATGAGGCCTCGTGGGTCAGTAGCAGTAAACTACTCCCATTACTCTCAAGATGAAGTTAACAAAACACAGATAAATAGTTAAAAAGTGACTTCACAACTTAACATAGACAAAACACCACTTCGAAGCCTGGATGGGATAATCTATCCCCTCAGCACCAGCTACTCTCCACTTTCTGTTTGGCATGTTGACGGACTGACACGCCAGACATCCTCTTAACGTGCAGCTGGAAACACAACTCTGGTTCACTTTCAGGCCGGAGGCAGGAAAACACGCGGCTGACGCACGGGAGCACGAAGGGTTACGGGGGAGCGGCATGGCGGTGAAAGATTTGCAGAAGATGAGGCGTGATACAACGCGAAAAACTGAGCGGTAGTCGAGAGTGAAAGGGAGGTAGGACGTAGAGAAGGAATGCTCTGAAAGATGGATGGAGGAATGTTGGGAGGAAGGACAACAAGAAAGAGAAGAAGTGCAATGACAGACATGCACCTTTTTACGGAGTTAAAAGTGTCAGCAGGCTGAGGGAGGGAGAAGGAGAGGAAAAGCTGGAATCTTGCAGGACACTGAAGACTGTGTGTGGTCCTCTCAGAGACCGCAGGCCGTTCTCCGTCTCCAGCTATCTGTCAGTGCACCTGTGGTCTGCATCAGTAGTTTTCTATCATATTTCATCTTTTCGTCTGTTTTGCTTTAACCTCGCTGACCTGAGAAAATGTTGTTCTCCACCCTGTCCTGCCTGACGTGGGGTTAAGTACCCCGCTTCTGGGGCACTTAGGCGACAGGTACGTCGTGATTCATTCACTTTTTATGGTCCCAGGATCTACGGTCCTCGTTCCCAGGGCAACGAGGAATATTCTGCTTTCAAGAGCTGTCCAGCTAAGAATGAGAAGCTTGCTAGGAGGTTTTAGGTGTTTAAGCATCAAAAATAGACATAAATGCCACCTGCATGTACACTTCTCTCATATACAAGGAGCTCTGAAGATGAAGACGCTGTCGAATTCAGCTGATGTGTTTTTCAACTGTCACACTTCAAGAAAGGAGGATGATTTATTTTGCCATTTATTGATGGCCACCAGGGCTGCGTTTGTCATCCTGCAGGAAAATGCCCACTCGCTGCAAGGACAAGTTCTCAGGCCTTGTGAAGCCTGTTCTGGTCTGGAAGCAGAAAATTCCAACCATGTAGGATGCAGGTTCAGGAAAAAGGTCACCTCAATCCTGGGGGAGGAGATTGAGACGGTGGAGGACCACAGTTTCTGTGGTGCTCACCTGGAGAAGGAACCTGAGGTGCAACACCGAGGCTGACTACAAGAAGAGTTGACTGAAGTTCTTAAGGAAGCTCAGGTCCTTCAGCATTTGCAGAAAGATGCTGCGTATTTTCTAAAACTTTGTGTTGGTGATTTGTTGGTGCAGCAGCATTAGAAGAGGACTGAAGCCACTGAAGGTGAAGACACTTGTCTTTAGGTAGAGGTTTCTTTTCAGGAGATGGTTCCTGCTCATAGCTTTCTTCTTCTTGACTCTTTTTGACTTATCAAATAATTTCACTTTAAGTGTTTGGTCTGGATGATTAAAATAATATTAAAAAGAGATGTCACTGGTGTCCCATGACAGGCAAAACATGGCACCTTACTAAACCCCACTCGGGTGAACTATCAGCACCCACACTGACTTCATACTGGTTCACCAGCCAACTAGAGCAATGCTCGGTGTCTGAACTTTGCTTAGTCAGCTGCTGGAGTCAGGATAAAACCTCAGTCTGGAATAATCAGATATTCATTAACATTGACTAATGGAATGGAAAATAGGAAGAGAGCGTGGCGAGCCAAAGAGGGAATGTTTATTCTTGAAACTGAAGGAGGCGCCTTTAATTGCAGTATGAGAAATGTTGAAAGCTGCATATCTAAAGTAAAAGGTGTAGTATGAGAACATATGGGCTCTGGACTCCAACTTCCCACCTGTTCTGGCTTCCTTTCCTGGACCCCCTGCTCTTTGATCCTGAGCCCGTCTTCTGGTATGACTTGGTACATCTGGCGCCATGCCCCCGCTGCCCTCCACTGTGTTTTCCCTGCATGGGAAGGGCAGGAAAGGAGGGAGACGACGGGGAGTGTTGTAACCCTGCACTTGCAGCACATGAAATCTGTCTGGAGGCCCGACTGTAGATTGCAATGTGGGGAATTCACATGGAAATCGCTGATCTCACCTCAAAAGCTCTGTCTCCGTCTTTTCCTTGGGAGACATTTGGCCCACTTCACCGTCCACGCTGGTAATTTTAGTGCGAATGCAGTTGCATAGGCGCACTCTTCTCCTGGGGCTACCATAAAACCCCAAAACACTTCAAAGTGGCCTTGTTACCCAGAGTCCCTTGCTGTTCTGACATCACCTGCCACCTGTTTTCACAGCTGCTGCTTTGGGTGCCAAGAGAGCCGAGTCCTCACACTGCTGCTCACTTCCGGTTTTGTGTGATTGAATCATAAAGGATCCAAACTTATATCGCACTCTTTAACCTCGTCCTTGTGTTTCAAATCACTCATAAACACCTCATATTATACATAAATATACACTCTAGACATATTTCCATTTTTCAGATACATTTTAATGGGTCTTGGGATTAATTTTAACTCATTTTCTCATTCCCCCCCCCCCCCCCCCCCCCCCAAAAAAAAAGAATAAAAATTTCTTGTCATAACAAAACAACATGAAGATAAGTCTCTCCAAAGAATGTGCTACATGATGCAGTATTGATCCCAATTCATAGTAATCGATCATTATAATGTCTTTACTTTTATTGCAACTCAAAAATTCAGTGTCTTTCATGTGATAGAACCTAAATCTTCTATTTTCTGCTAGTAAGCATCCTGTTTGGCCTCCACATCCTGCTGCTCCCCACTCACTCCACTGATGTTAATTACCTTCCTAAACCAATGAGACAGATTACTACCAATCTCTATGGTAACAGAGGGAACCAGAGGTGACCATATCTGGACACAAGAGTGAAGCTGAACAAAATCGGGTCTAACATTGGGTTTTATTTCACCAGAAACCGTTCTCTGCATTTGGATGGGAGGCCACTGGAATCTGTATCCTATAAGACGTTTATTGTTTAGCCTCCAGCTTTGTGCTCTCTTGAATCTTCTTCATTGATAACTGGGTACGAAGGATCATCTATCCAGTCATTTCCTCGTTTGTTCCTTTCAAAAGAACCGTTGAAACCAGTACGATTCTGATGTTTGTCTACTGTGAACCCCTGCAGTTCTCCTTCTATGATCATAACATATCCAAACCTCTCAACATAACTAACAAACTAATCAACACAGATAAAGCATTAAAGACCGATTCTATTATTGTGTCACGCCATGCACCAAAACGGGAATCTGACACGTTCTTGGTTCCCTCCCAGCGGTCTGATGTCAGCTCCTGGGTCACCCATTCTCAGCATGGCGGGGATTCCCATTATGTCACTGGTGTCTTGGGAAGGGAAAGAGGGAGAGACACTGTCGTCACCCCCAGCAGATAATGGACCCGTGTGACGCTGCTGTCACATGGGAGAGGTTGGCGTGCTTCACTGAGGAATAGATGTCAGCTAACTGAGGCCACGTCAGGCCGATGGACTGTAAGACGACTATGCTGAAGGTCTGACTGGTTCACTCGGCATAGAGGCGTCTCTTGTCAGTCTTCACAATAAACAATAATGGAGCTCTTTGACCTTCTGGGTCATTTCAGGCTTAAGGAACAAAGTCATACTATGAGATCCTCCATGGACTAATGTGGGAAAGATGAGGCAGTGCTTAATCACAGCAGATGATGCACAAATTACAGTCAAATAGAACCAAAGGACACGTGCACAAGTAACTCTATCCTTTTTTGTGTGCTGATGGCATGTTAGGAGCTCCTCCAAGAGATCATTGGTGGAAAAGCTTTGCCAGACATGCCACAGGTAACGTCAGTTCCTGTTAAAGCAATGCTGTCCAGTCGCCGGTGACTTTTGTACTTTATTTAATTCTGCTGGAGGATTTTATCGATCTACAGTAACAGTGTAATTGAAAACTGGAGAAAAATGTGACCTTTTACTTCACCTGAAGTCAACTTCTCTACAATCTGCCTTGTTTGGCACATCGACCCTGGCAAACGCTGAGAAAATAAATAAAAATAATAAACTCAGTTCTACAACCAATTATGTTCAGTAATAACAACTAAATGGAAAATTTGGACAACAGTGTTATTGATTTACATGGTAATGCAGCAAAAAGTGAGTACTGTAACACCTGCACCGTCACTGCACCGGACCCTGAGTCAGCACAGAAACAACAGCACACGAGGCTTTGGTTTTATCAAATCACAACTTAAAGAATTGGGTATATAACTAGCTATACCTATGAAAAATGTGTTAAAAAGTATTTCACTGATTAATCTGTATATCATCACCCATTTAGGTCTATACTGGCCCTGTGTGAACTGCTCTCAAGGGTTAAAATGGCCCAAAATGGGTTTTACTGTATGTGAACTGTCAAGAGAGGACCCCTGTATCTTTGTTTGTGTGTGTTTCGAGTGCATCTTCACAGCTTTAATCTTTAGTGGTTGTTAAAGTAAGAAAGAGGTCACATGTAGATGGAGGGGACCCCAGGAATGCACAGCTTTGACGGAGCGGCCAAGTTCAGAGAAAAAGCAGACATCTCAACAGATAGGAGCAGAGGAAGAGGCTCGGGGAAGAGAACAGAGGAGTGTAATCAGGAGAGATGAGAGGGAAAAAGGTCTCAGAGCAAGCACCAGAGCAGCCCGGCTGAGAATGACCAGAAAGACTAGTTAGAGGACAGCTAGGAAAGAAGATAGAGGGATTCATGGAAGCAGCACTGATTATCAAGGATTAATGGGTATATCTCAGCAAAAACACAGATGAAGATGAAGCTGTACTTAAATCCTTGTTGTCAAAAAACAAAACAAAACAAAACAAAAAACAAAACAAAACATTTTAATGCTTCAAAAAGTCCAGAAAAGTGAACTCCTGTTTGGACTTTGCAAGCTTGGACGTTTTTGTGTCCTGAAATTCTGAATAGTTTATGTCTGATTGACATGAGAAGGACTTTCTAGTGATGCTATACTGATTAATGTTATTTATTTATTTTTTGCACATAATGACACAAACAGCTATGGTTCTGATGTTTGTATGGGCCATTATACTGTACACATGTGAATAACTAATATTTGCATGATAAAAGTTTGTAAGTTGATGCATAAACAGCGAGTAAACTGATGTTAGAAACCTTACAAACTCTTTACCTTCACATACACCTGATAAACTACGACTTTAACCTCCAGTCAAGCAGCGCCACCTACGGCACCACCGTCAGACATCAACCAGCAGCCAAGGTCAACTTTTCTTGGTTTGTGCTGCCTCCCGCAGGTCAAAAGAGGAACTGCAGCGTCCTGTGGCTTTGAGGCTAATGAACACTGGTGGGCATCTACACAACCACCAGGGGGCAGAAGGGAGCTTGTTGCTATAAAGTAGGGCAACAACTGGTGGAAGTTTTGACCAGAGGCCTCACTTTCCTTTGCTTTAACCCCTTAATCTTACTTAGGCCTCTCTAATATGCTTCTTCATCACAGATGCCAGCGTTTAGCACAACTGGAGATAGTAAGGGCTGAAAGTAGAGCAAATGGGTAGAATTTCATAGTTTTGTAACTCCGTCTGCATGTCATTTAACTTCTGCAGATGCTCACCTTGCAGAGTCACCTCTAACCCCGGGGTTTTTCTACATTTTAGCAAAGTCTCCGTCTCCCACCTGTAACGTAGAAACGCCACTATCTTCCAGGAAATGTATACACAATCACATGGAGATGATACTGCAACAAGCGTCCTATTCATTTGTTTGGTTCAATTCCAGCTTCATAAATCCTCTCTTTGTTTTTCAAATTTTCGGGCAGCAGCAACTTCGCAAATTCTTGTCACACATGCAAACACCAACGCTCACACCTTCTCACTCATATTTGAATGAGATTAAATTTTAATGACCCTTCTGGGAAAGTCAGGCATCTCCTCGCTTATGCCAAGGCCAAAACACACACACATCCTGTCTCTCTCTCTGTCTCTCTCTCTCTCACACACACACTCATGCACATGAGGCTGGCAGGTGGATGTGTGGCCAGAAATGGACACTCTGGGTAGGTGAGGCCGTAATGACTAAAGCAGGGCAGATTGGAAAACCACACCCAGCGGGGACGGAGAGAGGAAGGCCAGGGTTCTCAGAGGCTGCAGGGCCTCAAATGGGAGAAACAGGTGAGTTAGTGTGTCTGTTTGCAGGATTCTTCCTGTGCAAGGTAATGGCTGGCTAAAAGAGAAATGCTGGCTTAAATGGAGAGTCATAAAAAAGAAGGAAAAGGGGTTAATGACAGGTCTAGAGGAAATCAAGACACATATACATTTATAAATATATGTATTATATACACACACTCATGCACCCAGTAGCTTATATGAATCAAAGGTCTCATTGTTTCCCTGCTTATCACTTTCCTCTTCCTGCACTCTCTTACCTGCCCTTATCGCCCGTCTCTTTCATCTTGGGAGAGGCCTCTAAGGGCCTGAGACAAAAAAGAACAAGAGATGAGAGAAGGAGCAGCAATGAGAGGAGAGAGGAGCCGAGGAGAAACGGAGAAGAGACGGAGAGCAGGCCGCCTTATCTGACATGACCCCCCACACACACATACATATGTGTGCACACAAGGGCCATTGTTTGACGGGTTTTGCTGCGGGGCCCTGTGATCACACAGGCCGAGAATGATGAACATGTGGCCCCTCTTTCTTCCTCGCGCCTCCTTTCATCTCCTCCTGACTCGACTCTTGATGCTCAAAGGAGTCCCCTTCCTCCTCGTCTTTCTGAGCTCCTTTAAGCCCTCGACAGACTTCCATGCATCAAAATAAATAAATAAATAAATAAAGTAAAATATGAATCTAATAGATATCCATGCAGCTTGAAAAAAAGCAAACATGCTCAGATTTATGTGCCTTCTGGAGTTATCAGTCATACTTTATGAAGAAAATGAAACAGAGGCTTAAAAAATTCAGTTCTATATTTAATCTAATGCAATTTTGAAAGAAATACAAGTTTAAAGAGAAACTGAGTATATCTTGTATCAGTGGCATCGTCTATGTTCTATTCACTCAGGCTGAGACGAAACGTGCAGTTTTTTCCACTTTGTTCACCCTTTCCGGACTTATATACGTGCATGTGTAGAAATGAAACAAACTGCATCATCCATTTTCCTGCTGCAGCACAAGTGATGTTGACCAATCGTGTTTCAGAGAGATACGGTTGAACTCACGCAATCAATCACGTGTACAGTGAAAGACGCAAGACATCAGGGCAACGTATTCCCCATTTGACAGAATTTAATGTTTTTTACAGCTTTATTGCAATTGCCAGTGTTTGGAACATCAAGTCCTCACCTCAAATATCTGTAAGGCCTTCAAAACATCAGCCGCCAACTCCAGAGCCACCATCAGCTACAATGAACAAACTGTTTGTTTTGTTTTGTTTTTTTGCAGTTGTCAATCAATAAACAAACAACAAAAAAGATGTTTCCAGTTGGTTTTAGGAGTAAAACCTCAAGGCAAAGTTTTAACACATTGTTCTCCATCATCAAGTCTGCACTAAGTTAATGCTAGAAGTGTTGCTCACAGGCCCAAATAAAAGCAGAAATCTTATTCTAGTTTGAGTTTATAGATACAGGAGAGCAACAAGGGCTCATTCACCAAAATAATCTGAGGAAAAGTGCAACTTTGTTTGGAAAGTTACAGCAAAGACAGGTGTCTCTGATATCAGGGATGTTTGTGCAAGTCCCAGCAGACACCTGGGGCCCAATGTTACATTTCAGAGGATGTGTTAGGAAGAAAAAAATATATATATAAAAGATTACATCAGTATCAGCAGAGCTAAAGGCCACCCAGAGGCTGGAACCTTAAACCATTATTTCATAATCTTATTTAGGATCCCTGGCAGACTTGAACAATGTTAGATTGTGCAAATTCCCCCCGAAGTGCACCAGCTGAAAGTAGTCCACGGGAGAAATGTGGCAACCAATTCGTCATTGTTTTGACATTTGCTTACCCCGGTTGCCATGAGGACAGCGGCACCTCCCTTCTCCGCATTCCCAGTGTCCGTCACGGCAGCGGCGCGGGAGTTATGTTTGAACAGCAACGTCGGCGCGGTGCCCGATGTGCGCTTGGGTAGCCCCGTTTCATTTCCCAGCAGCTCCTGACCCCTGGACTGTGACACCTTGACTTTTCAACTCGCCTCTGACAAGACGTGCTTTCATCAGAGACGGAGACCTCAGACATCAGGGTGGGGAGCCGCTCAGTCGTTACTAAGGCAGATTAGGAGGAAGATTGGATATCTGGTGAGGGATTGGGTTTGTTGAAGCACAAGCGCTGAACTGGCTTTGAAGACACAGATCTGTGCAGCCAGGTTTTGGGAGTTTTTGCAACGAGACAAACCCCACTGATGCAGCTTCGCATTTGATCATGAAGATCACATGATTCTTTTCTTTTAACAACATTTGCAAGAAATTTCAGGAACACATTTGCAGATATAAATCAAAGAAAAAGCGGCAAACTTGCAGCTCATCGTTTAACCAGCAGAAGCGAGTGGCGGCAGAAATCTCACTGGAGCGTTTTCACATGCTGAGTGGGCAAATGCTGCCATTTCTGTGGGAAAGCGTTCACCTTTTCCATCCTCATAACTTCGCCTCAGACCGAGCTGAAGTAGCTGTGGGGTCAAAGGTCAGCACTTAACAGGGTACCTAGAAAGTACGTGTGACTGTAAGCTGTGTACAGTAGCACACTGTCGCCATGGAGACCACAAAATGTTATGAATGTGTGTATTTTGTGAGATGGCGAGAATCTCCTTGAGATTATGCAATAAAGATGTTTGACCTCTAACCTCTGGGGTCAGCAGACGGGAACCTGTATTTTGACGCCTGGACTGTATACTTAACAGCATAGATAGACTCCTGGAGGCCTTGTTTGACCTTTTAACACCAGACCGGTTGACTATGAAGACAAACAGAGCAAGCTTTTGTGATGTCATCGCTCTGAGAAATGTCAAAGTAGACAGAGCAGCAAGTAAACCTGTTTCCCTGAAGATCTGTGTGCATTTGTATATCTATATCTTTGTTTTATGTTCATGCACAACTGCAGGATTTTTAAGGAAGGAGTCCCTCTTCATCTAAGACCAAATAGAAAATCCTTGATTGGCTTTTACCACAAGATCAGTCAAGAAGGTGATGTACTCCCAAACATTTACACAATGAAGATAAGCTTAGGTACACCTAAACTTCTATATGGCAATGAAGACTGCCGACATGGAGCTTCGAAAGCTTGAAACTACATTTTAACTCTAACTGGGGCTTTAAAGGATAAGTGATGTTAGCCAAATACCTGCAGACACTAGTAAGAGCAGGGGAATCCCGTAACCTGTTGTCCAGGGCAACCAGTGGGTCAGAATATGTTGTTGTTATTTTCTGTTAATCATATGTAAATATATAAACATCTACTGGGTGACTGAACATCATCATATTAAAATAACATTCTGTAATTGTTCTTTTTGCATATATCAACTGAAAAAAAGTATTAAAACTAAAAATGACATTGTATGATGAAGTGAAAATAAAACAGTGTAAAATGGTCATTTCACTTTGAAGTGCCTTTAGGATTTTTTTAGAGTTATGTGTTATATTCAAGTCAACCAGTATGAGAAGTAGCAAAGTGGAGCATGATACCACCTCCACCGTGCCCTATTGTAGGTAGGGTTTTCTTGTCCTTATAGGATTCCTTAGATAGTCCTTATACGACTATCTAAAGTCCTGGATCTCCAGAAGCTTCGGTTTAGTGAACATTATCCCACAAAGAATGTGGCTTATCTATGAAAATTTTTGCCAGCACTAATCCTGTCTTTTGGTGGTTTCTCTTCCTGGCTCTGTCCTCCATGGGCTTCACACCAGTGTGAAGTTTGATTAAAGCTCAATCTAATTCGGTCTGAAGATAGAGATTTTGTTTTATTAGATATATTTGCTTATGTTATTGGGTGATTGGGGGATTATTCATTTGTTTCAGCCTCTACAGCACTTTGGTTAACTGAGGTTGTTTTAAACGTGTTGTAGAAATAAACTTGACTTGACTAGGGTTAACTCGGTGTGATATCCACCACTCGGATGATTGGCAGCTTTAAATGCTTCTCACATCACATGATCATTATTGTTCTCGCTAGTGAGTGTTGTGCTCTGAATTGTTTTGAAACTGTTTTTCTAACCTTTTTCAGACTGATGCAGAGCAACAACTGCTTCTCTAAAACTACAGCTTATCTCTTTCTCTTTTGGCACTATGTTAACACAAACTCAAATACTCCAGACCAGCAAACTGCAGCAAACACAAACTTTTATAGAGGTCTGCACACCTGCTGATGATACGCACCACCTGGATGCCACTTAGGGGTTTACATCCTTTAGAGGCAGAGAGGGGGTACTTAGCATTGCCCACAAGATTTTCATTTAATTTAATTTTTTGAGTTTTGGCTTCATTGTACTTGCCTAATTCTAAAAACCATTATTGTATTTCACAAATAAAAGGCTCTAGAATGCAAACATTTGGTTTTTTATTCATTAATAAAACCTAATCATTTTGTAGAGCTGTGTGCTGATGCATGTAAAATGAATTCAAGCCATTCCAGTGAGAACAAAAACCTGAGGAACTCTAAAAGCATTGAACTATACTCGGACGTCAATGCTAAACATACAGAACCTACACTCCAGGTCCGCCCCTTCCCAGAAACCCCTGTGCATTTGACCAAAGGGCTATTCGACTTTGTGCACTCAGCGTTCAGACACACACGGGGCTGCAGAAGGCAGAGAAAGCTGCTTCTTGTATTCTTTTTGAGCCGTGTTGATGATTCTCATGACAAAGTGCTAAAGTTGGCAGCGCTCAAACAGCTGGCGGCCAATGTAAATCTATATCTGCCAGTCCAACTGCAGGGAGTGTTTGTTTTCAGTGAGACACCTAGATATGACTCGAGGGCTTTTGTGGTTTTGAAGGGGTGCATATTTGTGGCGGCAGAGCCTGCATATGCAATTTTATCAGTAATCATGTTCATGCATGTTCATGCTGATGACAGTTTGTGGGAATATATGTGAGGTTATTAGTTATATATGAACAAAAAGGTAACCCTTTTGGTGCAGGGGCTCCACTTGAAAATGCCCTTTAAAAGCATTTGTGTTCATTCAGATGCTGAAGCCATGAGAAGAGTAGCCTCGTGCACCCAGCAGAGGCAGTGTGGAAAATGATCAGAAATGCTGATGTTACCAGACAAAGCTGAGACTGATAAGCATCCCCAGGAAGGAGCGATCTGTGTCTAAACTGTTTCCCATGCTTCTGGCCAGTGCACCTGCCCGCCAGGTTGCTCGGAGCTGCCAGTGTGCACAAAACTCAGGCCACAATGCTCCGAAACGGACACACCCACCTGGACAGCGGCAGCTATTTTTACGAAACCCCTCAAACACACATATAGGCTTGAAACGGACTCCCCTCTCCCTCCAAACATTCCACACCGAGCAGCGAACGCTTTGAACGCGGCGCCACACGGCCTTCTGGGAAGTCTATATGGGCAACACGACGACCCTCTGAACCTGAAGCTGTCGAGCTGTTGCAAAATGCCCCTCAGCAAATCAAAGAGGACCGGGGACGTGAGAGAAACTGGTAGAATCTGGATTTTTAAAGATTAACCCTGAATTTTCTCCCACGGTGAAAAAAAGCACAAATGTGTCATCTTTGCAGCAGCTGGCCCGGCTCGTGTTTCAGAATGACATAAAGCGCACGTCACTGAAAGGAAACAATGCTGTAATAAATCTGAGTCATTCTTGGTAATGCTATCTTCTCATCTTCACCAGAACTCATAACCAGATCTACAGTATGTATCTCATGACTGGCTGTTGCGGCGTTTGTGTAATTTGTTGATTTTGGCATGGACCATCTCGGCTCTCATACAGATTACTCCAAGTGTGCGCTCATGTGCGTGCCTTGGCGCTTTATTTTCCCAAGAACCCCAATCAGCGAATTGCCAGTCTATCATGTAGAACTTAAGCACTCCAGTTATTTTAGATAATAGAGATGACGCAAGCGTGTTGACGGTTCGTAGGACGTTTCAAGCCAACGGAGTGAGCTATGATATGAGATACCCGACATGAGAACAGAATTTTCACTGAGACATGTCACTTCTGGCGGCGTGTTTTCATGGGAGGGAGGCCAGGAGCCGAGAGTTGTCACCGCTGAAACCCCACCAGGACACGACAAAAGTCTGCCCCAAAATGATACAGAGCTTTTTCAACAGCTTCAGACCATTCTCAGACCATTGTTTGTGAAAGTCAGCATGAACATCGATAGTGCATTCAACACCTTGTAAAAGTAGTCTTATAAGTCGAACTTAACACTGAGGAATGCAACAACAAAAAGGTTCATTTCTGAACCAAATCATCATCCACCAACAGTTTATTTTGTTTAGTTTTCGTCTTAACCTGCCAGCCACTGCTGCAGGTGCAGAAAACAAATTATAAAATGACCAATAACAGAGGAATTGTGGAGGATCAGACCCCTGGTCTGCTTGTTGACACAATAGATGCCACCGCGTTCCCATGGCAACATAGTGGTGTGCCAGAACATTTTTGTGCACTACGAATTACAAGGGGGAAAAAGTTGAGGAGCTTTTAGTTTTTGTCTGTGGTGCTACAGATCAAGAGTTAAGAGATAAACAGTGCTGGAGAAAAAAAAACAGAAGAGAGCAAGAAAAGAAAAAATAACATCTTTTCTCTCTCCTTTTACCTTGAGAATAGCTAAAAATGATATTTAGCCCCTTGATGCTTGATCTGATAAATAATACACAGAATATTTTTAAAATTTAAAGTACATATATATAAAATATCTTCAAATTTAAAAAAAAAACAACTCCCAGTTCTGTTATGAAAAAGTTTTTTAATCAATATTTTTCTACAAATGCATTAGGTAGTGTTATTTATTCTTCTATTTGTTGCATCTATTTTTTTTTTTAGAATTTTTTAAACAGTATAAATCTTTTTTTAATATTGTTTTGATTCTGGGGGTGGTGCAGAAGTCTGAGGAAGGGAGTTAAGGGTGTAACTCACAAGTTTCATCACAACGAATAGATGACATTAGTTTATTTAATAAAGATCCAATGTTTGGCAGCACTACTGTGTGCCAAGAAATGATTTTTATTCAATATAATTCAGGATCTAGCCAATATGAGACATTATATTCAGACTGAACAGAATCCCTTCAATTCATATCAAACTGTTGAAAAATATAAAACAACTTTGCCACATTTTCATTCGTGGGTTCTAGTAGACAGTTAAAAGATAAATTAAATAGTAAATGTAAAGCAAAAAAAAAGTATGCAGGGATCAGCCGAATGAACAACATGGAGACAGGAAATATGCTGACAGCTCTTATGTAATTATATGTGAATAATGTTGAATTGTTGATATAGTTAAATTAAAAGACAGGATGGTGGAAAAGGAGTGAAAAACAGTTGAGAGGATCTTAAATAACTTTTCCATTGGTGGATATAAGAATCACCTGGGGGATTGAACTGTTCAGAAAAAAACCTGAGAGGAGACAGGATGGAGGGATTTGTGAGTTCAGCTTTTAGGATTAAATTGAAGTGACAGGCTCATATAAGCTTTTGGCCAGATCAGCCATCAATAACACCATTTCCGTCATCTTGGAGAGCACGTCCATGTGCTTTTCTGGCACAAAAGAGACGCAGGGAACAAAGCAGGAGAGCCTTTCCTGCAGGAGTTTCATTATTAAACCCCCTGACGCAGTGCATTTTTTCTATGTCTATAACAATATCTTGACATCTCTGCTGTTATATAATCCCAGATCAGAAAAAATAAAAAAAATTTTTTATTTCTCTGGAGGCAGCATGAAGTCAAGAATTTTTATGGTTGATTTTTCATCAAAATAAAAGGAAAATATGTCTTTTTCTCTCATGATGTAACTCCCTAAAGCAATACTATTCTTTTTTCCTCGAAACCTCCAAATGAAAGAAAGTTGATCATTTGTGTAACAGAACCCAGTAAACCAGAGTAAATCCAATATTTCCTCCTTTTTTTAAAAACTCATCTTTATGTTGACCATTTTTACACTTTAAAAACACAAATATCCCACCATGTGTGCGGGAATGCACTGTGGCAAAGAAATATCATTCAAAGCTGTAATTCCACTTTAGATAGTGGCAACTTGAGATAAAGTTTCAGCCTGAGTTAGAAGGTTGCAGTTAAGGTCACCATGGAAACCATTAACTGCCAGTTAAGTAGAATTCAGAGCTCGTCACCATGGAAACAGCTGATTGCCACTCAGGATTCTGTTATTTTTTATGCATACTTTTATGGATTCATCTCAGATTAATTTTCTTTTTTTTTAATCAGAATCAGAATCACTTTATTGCCATTGCCAGTAAACAGGTTTACAGACTAGGAATTTGCTCTGATGTAACGGT
>JAOWBL010039532.1:0-27067 GCA_028564865.1 Zenarchopterus dispar | reverse complement strand
ATATACTAATTATATGGACAAGTATTTTAGAGAAACCTTTTTTTTAAGATTTTGTATATATGTATTTTTTAAATTTATGTATATGTATGCACGTTTGTGTCTGTGTTTAATAAGTATGTTTATAAAACGTTGTTAATGTTATCTATTAATGTCATCTATTCTTTAACTCATAAACCATGCAAATTAAACTCCAAAGTTATAAAGGCTATACACTATTGGTAAAGGCAAAATAAATAAAAATAAACAGACAGTAAACAACCTTAACATTTATGTACAACTGTTCTTTAAAAGCTGTCTTGCAGGTCCTGAGCTACCTGATCAGGGCAGAGAGTATTTATCTGAATACGAAAGCTCACTTTACCCCTCCACGTTCTCCACAGCATCTGCTCTCTCAGGTCATCATCTCCATACGTCAACCACAGTGTTGTTGTTCTGTGCCAGGGACTCTCTTGTCTGGTTTTGGCCCACTGCAGATACACACCATTACTGTTTTCTTGCACCACTCCCTCCTGCCACTCTTGACCACTCTTCCCCTTCTTGGCTCCCCAGCTCCTCACATCTACACACTTCCATGCATGAGGAACAGTGACAGGCAAAAAGCCCACATCACCTACCTTTGCACCAATCTTCCTTTTTTGTCAGCATGGACAGGTGTCAGAAATCAGCACAGTGACATACCCTATGACACTTGTTGGTAATAAAAACAAAAAAACAAATAAACAAAAGCAACAACAACAACAAAAACTTGGGATGTAACAAAGAACAACATCACAGAAGAGTTATCAGTTTAGTAATTTATAAAAGTTGTCAATTATTTTACGATTGTCATTTTAAGGTGGGTTTCACATTAAACAAGTGGTTTTTTTTTACACTAGCATACCTTGAAGTTTACATGGTATTTTTTTCTGAGGTTCTAATCATCCTTGTATTTGAATAGGGAGTTTTGCAAGGTATTATTTTATTGCTCCCAAAGATCAGAAAATGATCTTCCTGAGCATGAGAAACAGTCACCTGTATCTCTTTGATACTTTCTCTCTCTACCACTCCCACTCTCTCAGACCTCCCACAGCCTTCCTGTGAGATGCAATTAATTTTCTACCAAATACTCCTGCCACCAAAATTAAAAGAGCAGCACGTATCAGCGGTAGCTTTTTTTTATACTACCAAGTTCACTGGAGTCTAAAGTAATAATGTTCATAATCTGAAAACAATCTGAGGGAATGATTTAACTAGTGATGAAATTCTGATAAGAGTTGAGTTTTTCTTCATGTAAAATTAGTCAGTTACTCAAATGTGTAAATAGCATTGTAGTTCTCTAAATTTCGTCTGTAATTCTGGATACCATATGCACCACACAGTGCTTGTTCCTTCTTGTTCAGTCTTCACTAACAATCCAATGTGTGCCATGAAAAGTCCATCTGAGGTTTAACACAGTGGGGAGAAGCAACAGAAACTCATACTCCACAAACTTGTTTTGATTCTATGTTTGGGTCTAGTATGTTTAGATTTATTAAGTTTTTATGCTTCTTTTATTAACATTATACTGAGCTGGGAATAGCAACATGAACTAAGATGGAACGATGAAATACATGATGAGAAAAAGCTGTCATTATTGGGAGAATTCTCACTATGTAACAGGATGGAATAAAAATAAAAATAAAAACAGAGCAAAAGTTGCTGTGTTTGAACATTGTACAATTCAAAACGTCTTGCAGTAACTTTGACATGCTGTTATTAGGATAAAGATGTTTGTAATGAAGTTTTAAGTTTTCTATATATATATCCAAAATATGAATGATTATGTAATTCATTATCTCTTTCTTGATCAGTTCTGAAAACTGCATCTTTTTAGTTCCTTTTCCTGTCCCAGTCTGGCACTGAGCTCAGGTCCATGGGATATTGTACAGACATTTCAACTAAAACAAGTCAATAACAATGACAGCCTCTTGCAAATTTTCATTTTGAGTGTAGCTTCAGCATAGGTTGGAATATTCCTTTTTATGTTTATTCATTTATTTTTTGCAGCTTAGTTACATTAAAAAAGAAGATATGGTATTAAGCTCTGCATGCTGCCACTTTATTTCCGGTGTGGGTGTAGAAATCTTGTGTGGCTGTGATTGTTGTGTGGGAGTGCCTCCCTCGGAGCAGCACCTGTTCTACCTGCTGCAGATTTCACAACCACTCAATACACTACAAAAGCACTGTTCTTCTCCCCATTCATAACTAGAGTGTTGTGTTGGCTCCTCACGTGGTGCTGTTCTGGCCAGAGTAAACTCACTCTTTGTGTGCAAGGCTGTTACAAGGACCAGTCAATACTGAAAACATTCCCCTCCCCTGTCTGGACTCAAAACACCTCGAAAGATCAAATCTTTTTCTGTTTTGAATTCTGAAGTGTGAGAATGAGCTTTGTAAATTGTTCACTTAGGGGAATTGGTCCATCCATCCTCTTGTTTAGGACCATGGGAATTTGCTGGAGCCTGGTGCGATTGATGTTACTGCTTTTGCCAAACAAACTTCAATATGTTTAAGACACTCCACTGTACATTAATAACATTGTCTCTCCAAGACCATTAAAACGTACTCAAATCAAAAACCCCGGATTTACTGTGAAGTACAGTTTATGCCATGTGTATGCTCCACTGCTTTTGTTATGGAGACGCTGAGGGCTACAAAAAGGTCAGATATCATCTACACAGATCTGTCAGGAAAGAGAGTACAGACCGGAGTTTGAGTTTCAAGGCTACCACTATAGTTCCCATCCCAAAGACAAACACCATAACCTCTCAGTGACTACCACCTATTTGCTCTTATGACAATTATAATGAAGCATTTCAGGAAGATAATCATGCTTTCATTAAAACCTAGATCCCAACACATTAGACATCTTACAGCTCAGCATTTATCACAGCCATTCGTTCCAGACTGGCTGATTATCTCCTCAGTCTCAGGACTGACACCTTCCCCCTGCAGCTGAGTGCTGGACTTTCTCACTGACCGATCCCAGACTCCCAGTTCTTATGTACATGAGGCACAATGAAGGTGAGCACAGGGAGCCCCCAGGGCTGTGTGCTTAATCCATACCTTCTTCACCTATGACTGCACCTCCTTCCAGACCGCCATCATCAAGTTTGCTGACAACACAGTGGTCATTGAGCTGATAACTGTGGAGAGGAGGCAGCCTACAGGGAGGCTCCCTCCAGCCATGCCTGTGGCTTGGCTGGTGTCCTGGTGACAATAATCTCTCCTTAACCATATAATGCAGGATGTTTCACAATTGATACATGAATTCCTGAGACTTCTACATCACCTACGTCATCATCATCAAATAGAAGTTTAAAAAAAATTTAATTACCCATTGTATTTATAATGAAACAAAATTATTATTTAGAAACTGTTAAAGGCATGTTTTTTTATTTCAGTATGCGACACTTAAAATATATTTTCTGTGTATTCTTCCACATGTCAGACTTTAAAGGCTTAAATGCTGAAAACACCACAGAGATGGTTATTGACCTGAGGAACATGTGACACCAGGCTATCCCAGTTCTCATCAGTGAGACCCAGGCTCTTTGAACCAAGTCAGTGAGGATCTCATCTAGATTTAAAACTTGCAGAAGATTCATCACAAAGCCACAGCAGACACTGTATGTCTTGAGGAAGGTTTTTTTCATTTGGTCCATTTCGGGTGTCCTCCGATCAATGAAAACATTGTTTTAACTTATCGTTAGTTTTAGAGCCCAGACATTGGAATATTTTATTTTGTGACATATCAGTTGTTCAGATATTGTCAACATTCTTTATTTTCCGTGTGTTTCTGCCCTGTTCCAGTACCAAAGCAATTTCATCCATCTTCTCCTAATGGACCTGCACTCTATACCTGGCTATAGACCTAACATCTCACATCATCAAAGTCCTAGAGAAACTTTTATTGCCCCACCTGAATAAGCAAACAAGCACCTTCCAAGATGCATTTGAGTTTACTTATCGTTGTAGGGTTGGAGTTGAAGATGCCATCATACATCTACCTTAATAAACCCACAGTCATTTGGAAAAAGCATATTCTTTGATTTCTCCAGTGCATTTAACACGATCCAGCCTGTATTGCTATGTAAGAAACTCCAGAAGACACATGTGGACAATGAACAGTCACAAAAAATGTAAATAACAAAACAATATACCACTGTTAATACTTAACAAAACTTCTTTATTACTTATCTAAACTGGTTTAATAAAACTATTATTTACATTTCACATGATTTGATCAGGGTGTATAGGATATTAGTGTAACAGAAAATGGTGGATATTTTCTAACCACAGATTTACACAGATCTACCAAGGTCTGACACAGTTCTACACAAACCCATGGTTGCTTGAGGATTCTTTCTTTGTCTAACCCTAGTGTCACGTGTCAGGAAATGTAGGACCCCAGTGCAGGAGACTGGGCAGCAGGAGTTTCAAAACAAAAAGGTTTAATCAAACCAAAAACTCTGCAATAGGCAGAAAAATCCCAAAATTCAGCAGGTTAATAACCAGAAACTCAATCAAAAGCACAGAAATCAGGGCAGGACACAGTACAGACAAGCAGAGCAGAAGGGAAAGACAAGACAATATACAGGGGATCCTCGGGCTATCTTGTACGAGACATACAGCGTTTTGTGGTTATGGTGCCATGCCCCATAAATCTATTAAGAAATTCTTGTAACATCATTCCAATGTACAGCGTTTGTGACGTTAAAATATTCTTTTGGAACTAGTTGTCAGGTGGAGAGGACGAATATGTCGTCAAGTATGCATCTTCTGCAATACTTATACAAGCTATTGAATAACAGTGTGTACTTTGTTTTTTCCACAAACACACTGGTTCAAAGTTTAAGCTTAGCTTTTGTTAATTGATAAAGTTTAGGTGTAATACATCATGTTTTGGTGGTTATCTAAGTTTTAGTTAATGAATTTGTTTATTTTCAGCATGCATGAGAACACAAATCATCCAAGTTAGTCCTTTATTTGTGCTGATGAAATGATCCAGTTTAGGAATGGCTGAAGCCATAGCTGGGTCATCATATGCAGCTTTTGTACATCATTGCAGTTTCTTCATCTCATTTAAAGTTGTAAAGTAACTGCAATGTCTCTTTGCTTGGGTCACCAATAGTCTCTGTCACCAAACTCTAATTCAGGTTGACTACCGTCCCCTATGAAACCTCCAAGTAAAACATCGATGGATTTGTTTTAATCTGACTATGAGCATGAACTCTTCCAAGTGACAGGTCTAAAAGAAAGCGGATAGATGCTTATGATTAGAGAGTAATTTTGCACCTTAAGAACTCTTTTTGGAAAGCACTTCAAGTAAAGCAGGCATTCACAATTTTAAGATGTACACATGATATGGATGTGGAAATGATTTTATATTCCTTGAAACCAAAACAACTAAACCTTAAAGGCTGGAATCAAGGGAACTGGATTTCCTTTTTTCTCTGTGTCTGAAGATGCTTCACCTTCCATCCAAAAGACGTCTTTGGTTTTACTTGACAGATTGGGAGATTAGAGTTATAAACTGCTGAAGACATATGAAAATCACTTTTGGCCACTGTAAGTTATTTACCTGGTTTTGGTCCCATGAATCAAGGTGGGAATAGCTGTAAAACTGCCTGGGTAGGAGACTCAAACTCCTTCTCTTTAATTTTGTTTTTTTTTTTCCCATTTATCATAGCTAGCTTCTTTTATTGCTCTTTCAAATTGTTTGTCTTCTCTCTCCAAAATGTTTACATCATCGTCCTCGAAGGTGTCTTGCTTATCCTTAATATGATGATGGACCACTGAATCTTGACCTGATGAGTTCACGCTCCTGTGTTATGCCATGCATTTGAAGACTTGCTGTTCAGTTTCTAAACAATACACATATACACACAGTGTAAGACGTCAGTATAATCCTAACCCCACACCTGCTTTTTATTTGGGGGGCACGGGGGCGGGGTTACATTGCGGGGGATTGAGGAGGTGGCATAAGCTAAGTGTTCTTGGAAGGCCAAAAAACTGGTGGTTGGATTCCTTCATTTTCTATATCCATTGGTTCCTGTACAGGGTTGGAGTCTATCCCAGCTGGTTAAGGCAAGAGGCAGGGGTACACCCTGGACAGGTTGCTAGTCCATTGCAGGGTCACATACAGAGACAAACAACCATGCACACTCACACTCACACCTTTACATTTGTCAGTCAACCTAACATACATGTTTATGGACTGTGGGAGGAAGCGGGAGTACCCGGAGAGAACCCACACAAGCATGGGGAGAACATGCAAACTCCACACAGAAAGATTCCTGCCAGGCCTGGGAGTTGAACCAGGAACCATCTTGCTGTGAAAAAGGAATTATTTTACAACAGTGCTAACCACTAAGTTACCCTGCTGCCTAGTGACTGGATTGAGTTACGATAAACTAGGGAAAATCTCTTATCAGACTTTAACTGCCCTGAGTGGTGGACTGCTATTAGGAGGTGGGCTGATACTGATAAAGTGGGTAGAGGTGTTGAAAATCTCATATGATATGTGAATTAAATATAAATCAGTCTCCAAAAATATAGAGAAATTCAACTGATCATTGCACTTAATGTTCTACCAAACAGGAAGCATGCTGAATGAGGTTTATTCATTACAGATATTTTTGAATGCCTGGGCACCTTTGGCCAGTTCATCATTGTAAATGAGAATTGGTTCTCAGTTGACTTGCCTGGATAAATAAAGGTTAAATAAAAATAAAATAAAAATGGCAGATGTTAGTTAAGGCAGAATGCACACATGAAAAAAGGACTCCTTGTATCTTAGCCTTGTTTTTTTCTACAGATTTATATGTCCTCCAGACAAGGTAATGTTTCTTCTCTCCAAAAGGTAAAAATAATTAATTTGTGTTCTGCATATGTTTTACGGATTAAAAACCATCACAAGGGTGTTGAGACAACAAACTTTAAAACATGGATAACTGTTAAATCATTATTGACTGGTGAAGTTGCAAGTATTGCTTTAAACTGTTCTCAAAATGAATTAAAAGGAATATTTTCAAGCCTGTGTGCACTCATTTTAATGAAAAGACATGATGTAATTTTTTGTAGCACCATCTGTATAATAAAATGAGAAAACAACAACAATGCAGAAAAGAGACGAGAGTAAAAATTCAGCTTTGACAAAACTAGCCATGCAGGTCAGACAAGTCAGGGTTGGTGTAAAGACGAAACAACTCAAATATGCACACATATATACTAACACACACTCACATACACAGCTAGTGAGATTAGAGCATTTCCTAAATCCTATCCCAATGTACTTGCACGATTATCAAATAGAGTATGCTCCTTAAATGGATTAAAGTGATTTAGAAAAAGTGTGTGTAGCTGTGTGTCTCTCTGTGTGTGACCCTTTAGCTCCATTAAGTTAAATGAGATCACTATCTGTCAATGTTCTGCCATTTCAGAATAATCTTCTAGCTACGCACTCACATAAACACACATACACAACACTTACTTTTATTGGACCAAGTGCCAGCTTGATGACAAGGACAAAGACAGGGAGTTAAAGTGTGGTATAATTGTGTTTCTGTATTTGTCTTTGTCCGTGCCTTCCTGTATTTGACTGACTATGTTGTGTAGCTGTGTACGGTTCTGTCTACATGTGAGTCTGTTATTCACTAATAGGTTTAATATGGCGCGATAGAAAGTTTTCAAATAGGATCAGACAGAATCAAGGAGGAAAGGATAGACTGCTGATGTCAACACATAGAGATGAGATAAGTCCTTTCAAAGATAGAGGAGAGTGGGTAGTACCAGCGGTATACTGGGTACAGAGCTTATGGTCCTGATGGCTGCGATAAGACTGAATCCCAGCCTCAGAACAGGACTTACTACCAACTGAATGACTCAGGGCTTGAAAACTGGACGATAGTACCTTTCAATTCAAAGAGTCAAACCCACCAAAGAGGCGGTAAAACAATGCTCAAGAAGTGGATCAGTAAGCCTTTTGCACAGATTTATTCAAGCTGTGAAGATAAAATAAGTTAGATCAGTATGACAAAGCATGATTTATATGCCATAAACCCCCACTAAAGCATCCCACCCCGTACCACCAGGGACCACCCATCCTGCCCACCAGGAGCCAAGCCCCCAACCATAAGAGTGAAAGAGGGGATAGTGGAGAGAAAGGAGGAAGGAAATAATCAAGGAGACTTAGAGCCACCACAAACTGACTACACTCCATGAGCATAGCAGTGCAAAATGAACTAGCTGCTCACAGATGGGACCCACCCACAATGCCTAACCCATGCCACACAGTCTTCATCCTGAAGTTTGTAATCCTGAATTTTAATTTTCACCGGAAAATTAAAATGTGCAGTTCTACCAACTGACTGCTCCCTCAAGGTCTCAATCCCATTCTTATTTTTTTTGTTTGTTTTCACAAGGAAATAAGTAATGTATTTTAATTGATTCTATCATCGAACAATGTATAAACTAGCAGCAAAACTTTAAAGTCTATTTTGTAGGTAGTTGGTAGCCAGTGTAGAGACTTTAGGATAGGAGTGGTGTGCCCTAGCACTGAAGCTGTCTTACAGTCTTTTCAAGAAGACCACACAGAAGACTGTTATAGTACAGTCTGCTGATGAGCTGTTTTAAGATGTGTGGATATGAGAACAGACTTTTGGTATTTGATTGAAGTGATACAAAGTTGATTTAGTTACAGCCTTAATTTGGATTTTAAAACTCAGGTCTCAGTTCAAGACTCAAGTCAATTGCAGCACTTAAATTGTCCTGTGTTTTCATGAGTGAAAGTTTAAAGTTTGTCCTTGACAAGGAAGCTCCACATGATGCCTGTGTGGATAGATAGATAGGTCGATAGATAGATGGGTCGATTGATAGATAGATAGATAGATAGATAGATAGATAGATAGATAGATAGATAGATAGATAGATAGATAGATAGATAGATATTTCTTTGCAATATTAAATTCAGACCTTGATGTGATCAGAGTGACAGAGTAAGCAGATAATGACAAAAGTAAACTTTATTTAGATAACAGGAAAATAAAAAGAAAAAGGAAACCTTTGCATTTAAATGTATATATTAGATTTAGACATCATTAACTGATCTCATCCTCATACTATCCACCACACTTCAGACACTGTCCTCTTCCAGGGACAGGCAGCAGTATATTTCCCACCCTGGTGAGTGGCTGTGAAAGGGCCGGAAGGGTTGTTAGCAATCTTAAACATCTACTGCAATTAACACTTTGTTCCAAAGCTTTACATTTTGAGAAGCTCTCTGGTACCCCAAAATCCCTCGTCTATACCAAAACCCTCTTAATAGAAGCCATCAGTCAACATAACCAGCTTTAACAAGACTTACCACAGATAAACCTCTTTACTTTGGATTAAGAGGGTTTACCTCAAGGTATGTTAATATTTAATAGAATTAAACTTTCACTATATTACTGTGTCTACAACCCTGTATGATGGCAAACTTTGGTACATTTTAGCCTCAGAAATAAATAGGATGTGGATTATTTATTATAAATATTTTACTTTGTTCAATGTTGCTTATTTTATATTTTACACCAATTGATTATTGTTTCACTGCCTCCTTAAAACTACTGATATACTATTTGTAAGAGTGCACAAAGGCACATTTTTAATAGAACCGGATTTAACGTGTTTTTATCATACAACACATCACAGTTTTACCTCAAAGTAATTTTGTTGTTATATGCACTCCTGGGAAGGTTACCAACTGCATTATAATTTTGAAATATCTTTCCAACTTTAGACCACTCAACTCCAAATTGCTTGAAATGGTTTTCTAAGCCTTTACAGACTGATGCGCAGTAACAATTGCTTCTCTAAGACAACTGCTTATGTCTTTCCAGGCATACCTAAAGAGACCGGAGAGTGTAAATATTCATCCGTTCCTCTACTTATCTGAGTTCAGGTTGCAGGGGCAGGAACTGAAGTAAAAAGGCCCAGTCCTTCCTGTCTCTGTCCACCACTGATAGCCTCTCAGGAGGAGTACCGAGGTGTTCCCCAGTCAGCTAAGCGATATGGTCCCTCCAGGCTGTGCTGGGATCCTGGAGGCATTTTAAACAGAACCCTGAACGACCTCATGTGGTTCTTCTCTATATGGAGGGGCAGTGATTCTACTCCAACCAAATGGTGGACCTTCTCACCCTATCTCTAAGAGAGAGTTCATCTACCGTATGGAGGAAACTCATTTCAGCTGCTTGTATTACCGATGCAGTCGCCCAAGTCTTTAGGTCACTGCTACCAGTTCACAACCATAGGTGAAGGTTGGAGCATGAATCAACCGGTAAAAAGGGAGCTTTGCCTTTTGGCTCAACTATCTCTCTGCTCTCTACCATAACAGCATGAGACAGAGTCTGCATTACCGCCCATCAGTCTCCCAGTCCATTTTTCCTTCATTCATGAAGAGGACCCAAATCCTTTTCTGAGAGAGAACCATGGTCTTAGGTTTGGAGGTGTTGTGTCTTATGCCTGCGGCTTCACACTTGGCTGCAAACCGCTCTGGTGATCGCTGAAGATGACAACCTGGGGAAACCAACAGGACCACATCTGCAAAAAACAGAGACACAATGCTCAGGTCAGTAAACTGGACCAACCCTGCTCCTTGGCTGTGCCTAGAAATTCTATCCATGAAAATCATGAACAGAATTAGTGAGAAAGAGCAGCCTTTATGAAACCCAACACTCACAGGAAAAGAATCCAACATACTGCTTTGTAAACAAAACTCTTTCTCCAATTTTAGAGGGAATGAATACTCCAAAATAGACCCAGTACCCCATACTTCAGGACACCCCACTTGACAAGGTCAAATGCCTTCTCCAACTCCAAAACAAACAAACAAACAAACAAAACATGTGGACCAGTTATTTTGTCAATTTAACCCATTAACAGGCTGGTTTTACCTGTGAATTAATTAGAAAGCTGTTCCAATCAATCTTATCTGAAACACTGCAATTGTGAGAGGGAAATTCAGTAGCTGATACATTTATCTGTGTCCCAAGCTGCCCTGGCAAGCTGCGATGTTGATCAATTACCCAGCCGGCCAACCCACCTGCCCCCAAATCACTTTCTGATTCAAACATGTACGGCTGTTTATCACATTATATGAAGTGGCAACTTCAAGTTGCCACTTCATATAATGGGTCAAGTTGGAATTTTCATTGATCCTCATACACTGAATGAAAAGAAAGGAGTAAAATCATACCCAAGTCAGTATTTTCTTTTTGTATTGTCACAATGGTAGTTGTATTATAATTTGAAAAAATATTTGAATATCATCAATACACACTCACAGACTCCCACCCCTACGATAATAATAATAAAAAAAAACATCTAAAATAATTTTCATCTTGATCATCTCTTGCGACAACTTAATATTGATTTAAAGTGCTATGTCAAACATCAACAGTCTTGACCAACAATGTTTATAAAATAAAGCTTATGGTCTCAATATAGACTGTAAAGATTTCTCAGCTGTAGGTGAATGTTTGCACATAATTTCAACTTTTGTATTTGTAAATCAAGTTTTATACTCACGTGAAAGAAAACTGTCTGATAATTCAAGTTTTAAATGTGTGGAAAAGGATCTGCATGGTTGTAAAAAAGATTTGTATTTCTGAAAAAAAAGTTCTTTTGCAAACATTTTGTTTACAGATGTGAAACACAAAACTGCATGTTGGTTGTTTTGGCCCTGTCTTTAAGCCTCTGTCTGATTGGATGGCGAAAAATCAAGCTGTCCAATCAGAGAGCAGATGGCTTCCTCTTTTCAAGCGCTGCTGCAGACTCTTAAAGGGAAGGAGAGTTTTAACACGGAGGAAAACACACTCAAGTGGGCTATAAATCATGGTATGGTGGACCAGGATTGCTTTAAGGCCATCAGAGTTTTTTTTTTTTTTAATTCTACTTTATTTCTTCCTATTTAATAGAAGAACCATTCACAAGAACACAGATGGGGTTGAGTGGACTAATAACTGCTGAAATTGAATTGAAATACAGTTTGAACTTACTTGGTATGCAAAGATTGTCTAATGAGGCCAGTCACCCCACATTTAACCCTTTATAGGGCAGTCAATAAAATACTTGAAATTTCAAAATGTAAACTTTAGAGGGTTTTTGGAGAATATTAAAGGACCTCTATTAACATTGTAACTTCTTGTAATAACCATAGAATGTTGTACTACAAGTATGGTCACTTGCCCTGTAAAAGGTTAAAGGTAGACTGGTTTTCATGTGTAACAACTGTTAATGCAACATGACCACAGTCCACAGAGATAATATCAGCAATGTCTGAGAATTAACCTTCATCTGTATTTTCCTGTTACCTAAAACAAGTCATACAAAAGTCATATTAGAATTACTTCACCTGGCCCTGGATGGATTGTGTTTATTACAGATCTGCTGATGGTCATGGCTCATGTTAATGTTCTAAAGGGGAAGTAACAGGGTTTTTTTTGAAAATTGCATGTATGAAGACAGAATGAAGCCCCAAATTGTTGCACCTGGACTTTAGGACTGGTTTGCAAGTTTAAAGGAAGTCGAAGTAATTTAATTCTTTGACAATAATTGTTTAAATATAAATATATGAATCCAAATTATTAAAAAGTCTTTAAATCACTTTGAGGTAAGTGTATAAATTTTTTAAAAACTGTCTCTTGTCTTTGCCTTTTTGTTATCAACTTTCAGATAGTTCCCCGTCAAGGCCAAAAGGGGGCAGTAGCGTGGCACTGTTCAGCGTCCTGAAACCCCAGTAACTCACCAGCAACGCTTTGATTGGACTCTCCCACGTACCCACGACACCCTGTACCATCTACCCACTTTTCTTCTCTATCTTCTTAATCCGCCTTTTTCCTTCAACCCACTGCGAGTTTATATGTTCCAAGTCTAGGGAAAAAAAGAATGAGTAAATAAATAAATAATTGGGAAAAAAAAGTTAAAGTTCGGCGCAGAAATGAGCAACGCTCAAACACCACGTACGCGCACGACACACAAATATATGCTGAGGTATTTTTAACTTGAGGATACATCGAGAGTTAAGTAAAAGAAAAGCGTTTGGGCTTTACGGCCCTGTCCGCGTGTCCGCGTGCTCGCGGAGCGTCTGGTGGTGCTGAAAGGACAGCGCTCGTCCTCTGAGGACGGAGAGCAGCTCAGATGGATCGTTTCCAACGACGCCGAAACCCTCTTCTTTGCCAGTCAGAGGAAACGATCTGGCACGTGGACAGAATTGCAGGTTTGAATATCAGCACGCACTGAGGAAATATGTTTCTTTTTTTGTTTGTTTGTTTGCTCACAACTCTTTCAATATATTTGTGTCTTCTTAGTGCGGTTTTATACGACTCTTAAAACTCTACACGTCTCCGCAAGTGACGGTAGATTTTAAGTCTCTTATCAGACCTTCTCTGGGAAGGTGGTGAAGTATTTGAGGGATGAGAATTAAAAAAAAAGTTTGCTCTCTTCTCTCCAGTTTTGTCAGCCACCCAAAACAGATCATTTCTCCTCTCCTTGTATATTCATGCAAACTCTTTCCCTTCGCTGTGTATTCCTGTCTAAGCATCTTTCAGTCCAACGTGAAAGCATAAAGGAAGTCGATGCAGCTATCACACTCCCACCTCCAACCACACCTCCCTCCTTTACTCACCCACTTACGCACACACAGATAGAGAGAAAGACAGAGACAGACAAAAACGGTCCCCTCTCCCATAGGTGTGGAGGACAACCTACTAAAAGAAGGAGATCGGGGTTCCGCTCATTTACTTCTGTCCGTCTGTTCCCAGCGCTGAAAGGATTTCCAAACTCTCAAGTGGACCTTTGTTCTTTGTGATTTGGACAGTCAGGAATCACCTACACTGAGAATGGAGGGGAAAGTGCCCTCTGATCTTTAAGGGACACATTACTGGAGAGGAGGAAAAGTAAAGAAAAGAAGAGAAAAGACGAGCAAGATGGAGAAGACATACTGACATTTATTCCCCAAAGCGTCTTGTCTGGTACATTAGTGTCAAAAAAAAAAAAAAAAAAGAACTTTTATGATACTCAGTCAGCTGCTTTCCATATATGACGTGTTGTGTTTTGATGATGATCCCAGCATTGACTGTCGGACAATAAGCCTCCCAAAAACGTGGAGCTGCGGTTTTTAGAGGAAAGCCAAAACCTGCACCGATGGTTCTCTATCAGCACATCTGGATTAATTAATCGATTAATCGATACACCGACCACCAAAGTTGGAACTTGCTGATTACTATCACATCAAAGAAGGACGAGTTTGCTGTTCACTGCCGCCCAGGTCCAGTGGAGCTTAAAATAAAGCGAATATATAGACTGTAGGTAAACGTGCGCGTCTCTGCGTGTTGAAGTCCTTTTTGGAACACTGCACGACTGATGGGGAGCTCATTAAAGATGAATTACTAAGCACTAAATGTTTTTTTTTGTTTTTTTGTTTTGGACTCCGAATTAGTGTCACAGATAAATGAATGAAGAGAACGTATCATAAAAGATGACTATAAACTCATCTCCTTTACAGTTCCTGTGTCCGAACAGAGTCAGAATTTAATCCGGACTCATTTGAGCGTGAGTGCTTCACGGAATCCCACTTTGGAGGCTGTGAATTGTTTTCGGCTCCGCAAAGTAGAGGGGCTCTTCCGCGCCACTTCCCGGACAGAGACAACCTGAACGCAGAGGTCTACCTGCCGGTCTACATCTCGAGTCCAGTTCTGAGTGACAGGAGCGGGACAGGAGGAGGGCGGAGGAGACGAAGACAGCGGGATGCGTAACTGTGCCTAACTGGAGCAGATTTCACCCGTCTTCGGGGGAGAGAGGAGATACGAGACATTTTACTCCCTTTGAAACCACTGTGGATGTCTGTCAGAGGTTATATGTCGTATTTGGTGAAAAGAGAGGACGACCGGACAACCTTCTTCAGCTGTTTATTCTCTGCTCGGTCTTCCCGTCACTTTGGAGCGGAGGAATTTGTCTCCGCCGGTCAGGTTCGTGTCAGAGGACGGACTCAGAGGTGGGATTATTTCTGCGCCTTTCCCTTTGGTCAAGATTTTATCATCCGTGCCGTTTGGATTCAGAATTAGTTCCGCTGAAAAGCAGGTAAGAGGACACCACGCTCGGATTTCACGCGTGTAAGCGCACACGCGTGATGTTCCACTTCACCGGGTGTTTGTGTGTGATGCAGTGTATTTGAAAGGGGGTGGGGGGAACGTGTGCTCGCCTGGTCTGTGCGTTGGCGTGAGATAGCCACAAGAAACGAAGCTGGTTTGCGTGCGTGGGTGTTTGTGTGTGTGTGTTTGTGTGTGTGTGTTTGAGCCTCTACATGACCACGGAAACACAAACTTAGTCAGCTGAACAACTCCGGTCTTTAATACTTTGGTTGGACGATTTCTGACTTTCAGTTCCTTTCAAAGCCATTAGCGCTCCCCGTTTCTCATTAATTCCCACTACATGTGTGTGCGTGTATACGCGTGTTTGCGTGACGTAACAAGAGTGTGCTAAAAGCCAGGCATCATAAGTGAAAGACGTATGCCCACGGGACGAAGGGGAGCGCTTGATCATAGATGTGCTGTGGAGACTCACATGAAAACTCTGCTCAATATGCAGAATTCATATTTATACATATTAAGACTTTATCCTATGTTTTCCTCTCCCTTTTTGAATTAAACCTTTAACCATGTGTGGAACAACAAGCCCCTGTATAAACATGGAAATAGTCACCGGTTTCTGTGCCCACCATAGGAGGCAAGGAGGCCACGGGGAGTGGACCTAGTATTTTCAAAGTCATTTATAATCATTGTGTATGCGTTTGTAGCCACACCATGTCTCCTCTGGATCCTTCTCATTGTTTTATCATCTGTTTGGTTGAGAATCAACTTTCTATTTTGCATCTTTCTGTTTATTTTTTTCGTTCCAGCTGATTGTCTGACAGTTGTGTGTTTTTGAGACATTTTACAGATTTGTTTTCCTCTACACGGCCCATGTAGTAATTTAATTCTTCTTTATTTGTTGTTGAGCATTTTTCATGATTCCTTTATAAATTGTTGTGGTCATTTTTACTTGTTTAAAGTCATATGGCTTTTGTTTCTTTAAATCAGTTTTGCTCCTCTTTTTATTGTGTTTATTTTTCTGTCTCTTAGTCCTGTAGCAAGTTTGATTTTTGAATAAAAATACCCTGAGTCTGTTCATAAAACAAAATGATCGTTGTTAGAGCTATAATGGTGATAAAGTCCTCATGTACTCTCAACACTATGATTTGAACCCGATGAGAATTTAACTTAATGTGTGGGTTTGGATGTGGACAAATTTTATCCTTAAATGCACCAAAAGCTCAGGTAACTGAGGTAGTGCACCTTTTGGTGAAAGCGTGGCGTTAGGCTCAACTGTATAATTTTCCCATTTGTTCACGTCTTCTGCAACACAGACTCCGTTTGTGTGAGTGCTTTACAGCACCCGCAGGTGTTTTCTCTCTCTCCCCGTCTCCCCGTCTCTCCTTCTCTTTTTCTTTCTCTCTCAGCGTACACGGAGAAAGAGGCTGTGTATGTGTGTGTTTGTGTGTGTGTGTTTGTGTGTATGTGCCGGAGCTCAGCGACAAAAAGTGGGGATTTATAGTGTGAACCGTGTGTTTCAGAGGAAGGGGCAAGACAGAGTGGATGTGTGTTTTCAAATCCAGGGGAGCACTCTCTCTCTCTCTCTCTCTCTCTCACACACACACACACACTCTCTCTCATTCTCTCACACACACTCTCTCACACACACACTAAGTCACTTACAAACACACACACATACAAAAATACAGAGGGATATGTGAGGCTTAATTTTCTCTGCTATTTAATAACAGAGTGGATATCAGTTGCTAGTGTGTGTGTGTGTGTATTTGTTGATTTATTATGTGAAGCCGGTATGTTAAAGATCTGACTGGTGGGTAGATGAACTGGCAGCAAAACGATCCCTTCACATTGACCATCCTTAGCCATCTATTACAAGAACGATGAGGGTGGGGAGTTTGTAGCTGGAATGCAGTCATGACAGACAATAATGTCGAATCACTGCATTACATCACTGTTAATCATATTTGAAAATATTTAGAGCAAAATCAAAGTACTTTGCTGAAAATGGTGAACTGTCAAATACTGATGCAGCGTGACCCAGTGGCGACCGTGGTGTACCATATTACAGATGGATCGTGTGCAATAACTTCACAAACCCCCGCACAGTTGTTATTATGTATATAAACTATATTATTATTTGATCATTTTTGGCATATTGTATATTTTTCTATGTAGTATTTGATTCTCTGCACTTTGTATATTGTTTTTGAGCTGCTGTGGCCAGTAAATTTCCCCGCTGTGGGATCAATAAAGTTTGAGCAAATCTAATCTATAGAGGAAATACTTACCACAGATATTTTGTCAGCTGGTTCTCAACCTATGGGTTAGATCCATTGTTGTGGCTTCAAGATAAATCTGAGAGGTTGTGGGAGGAGTATAAACAACGTAGTACACTGACTGTGTGCATTTCTTTCTGTCTTGTGAAAATTTGTAAATGTGTGTAAGAGTAGGACAAGGAAAAATGGTGTTGCAGGATACTGTATGTACTCAAAATCCACCGAATAAAGAGCTGGAAACATGGTAGGAATTAATGGTTAAAAAGATGAAAATCTGGCAAAGAACAAAGGAAATCTGGAGTCTTGATGGAAATTATCCCAAATGAATGAAAGGTGTGGAAATTAGCAACTAAGTGGTGGCACAAAAATAGAGTGGGAAGCAAAACTCAGCAGCATCCTCAAAGAACATACAGCTTACCACAAAATTTCAACAAAGAGCCCAGAAACATAATCATCAACCCTTAATCACGACAGACAAGACAACTGAATAGAGAAATATGTGAGCAAATCCAGGCACACAAAGGTAAACAACAAAGAGCACGTCTTGTTTACATACATGAGATCAAGGCCTCAACAAGAAAAGGAAAACCAAACAAGCAACAACCAAACAGACAAAAACATTACAGAAAATGAAATAAGAAGAAGGCAATGCATGAGTGGAAGAGGAGATACTGTGAATTTCGAAGGGAACAAGGACAGCGGACAAGAGAGAGGAGGGAAAGATCCATAAATTGTGGATGGGATGACGATGCATAGTAAGCCTCTGGAAATATACCGGAGGCAGAAGACTGGCCTGGATGAGAGGTAGAGTGACAATGGTTTTAAGGAGATACAAGCTGTTTTACTGTATACTGGAAATGTTCCACATTTAGCCTATTTACACCAGATATTCATACCTTAATATAGTTGATTGTCATTTACCGGAAACACAAGTGATCTTAAGCATAAACCCACTGCAAGTGGTTCCAGTGAAGAGGCACTTCCCTCTAGGGAGGAACAGACTTTAGTGTTACTGACTGTACTTTAAAACACTTACTGAAGCATTGTATACATGGTTGATAAAAATAGTGTAAGTGTGTCTATAGTCTAACAGCCACTTCTAGCTTTAAATTTGAGCCACCACTCAGCAGCTTCAGATGCTTGCAAAGTGGCTGACAGCAGTCTCACAGAAGCTTCATTTAGTCGCTGCTTTGAGTTGTACTACATGATATTCAGCAGCACGCAGAGTTTGGATACTGAAAAATTCTATTAGCAGAATTGTCTTCTCGAAATCAGGCTCCTGTATAACTAAACTTCACGGAAATTGTGACAAATATAACTGTGATCCAATCACGTTTCTTGCTAAAGAACTAAGGTGATTTTGTTTAAATGAGCAGATCTGGGGTATTTGCTGAGTATACCCGCCATTCTTCTCAAACACTCTCAGTTTAAAAATGTGTCATTTAATTCATTTATAGACTGTTCAAAAACAGAAATTAATTTACCAACTATGTTTCAGCTAGGTCACATAGTGTTATTGAAAAATCATCACGTGAACTGTGAAGAAGATTGGAAAGATGTGCTTAAGAATGATGAATAATCAAAACATGTGGATTGTTTTATTATTGGTCCCATGCTGAGGTTGACATTTTTGGGTTGCTGTGGTATCAGTCAACCAGGTCATGGTAGTGCTGAAAGGCTGGACAGAAGACAGCTGCACTTCCTTTTGTTTAATTCTTGAAGGTATTTCAGCTTCCCCAGCGAGTGCTTTTAGATTGGAACTGTCGGATAATGTTAAGTTATGTGTATTAAAAACACAATATTTAACCATTTCAATCCATTAGGAATCAAGTCAAGAGTTAGCACCAGGCCCCAATGTAAAAATCAAAATATTAAATGGCACATAATATGAAAAGTATTGCATTTTCTGCAGTTTAAGCTGTGTGTAAAGTAATTAGATATCAATATGAAATGGTTTAATATTCTTTTTAGTCCCTTCTGGGTCTTGATGACCTGACAGAATTGACCATAATCAGGTTGCAGGTTCTGTAAACTGATTAAGTGCCATGAGAGGAGATGAAATGTTTTTTTCACATCTACAAGGAAACGTTGGGCATCAGATACTACTCTACTCCACTGTACCCTCAGTCTTAATGTTTTAACTACTCACACCATATCATCATGGTCACTTTCTTGTCATCTGTCTTGATGGAGAGTTGTGACCCCTCCCATGCAATAGAAATACATCAGATCCAGTTCTAGTCAGAGTCAAGTCTTTCTTTTTCCAGTCTTGCCTAGTTAGTCCATTTCTCTACAATAGATACAATTTATTTGGGTGTTTGAAGTCAACTTAAAAAGCTCTCGTGTAGAGTGAGACACTCCTTTCCACTCCACCTCTCCTCAGTTGCACAGCTTTAAATTTCCCCACTTTCAAGGTACATCATATGTAGCCCGATATAGATTTGGGTAGAGTTAAGGATAATGTTATTTTGTTATGCCTGTGTCTGTGACATCACTGTACCCTGCAAATTACATAGAACCACTTAAAGAATGAGAGATTTTCAGACCCTAGCGGCCTCAAACATTGTGTGTTGTGTTGCGTTGGGGTTTTTAATTTGGTAGTCACCTCTCTGTAGCACTGTGTTTTATTGAACGACATGATGTGGCATGAAAAGCTAATAAATTCTGACATCCATATTAGTGAATATACATTTAGTGAGACTGCATTGCTTTTTATTAATTTCTGTTTTGCAAGAGTTTATGCTTACTTATTTAAACCCTCAAACAAGAATGAACAAAGATTTATCAGGGAGCAGCATGTTGTTGTTATGTGTTTCTCTCAGAGTAGTTCATCCTAATGCTGTTGCTGTAAGTGGATATATGGCAGCGGTGCCTGCGTCCAGGAAGTTCCTGCTCCAGATGTAAAAATCTGCACCTCCCTTCAAAAAGCCTCATACATCTTCAAAGATTACATGGTCCAAGGAAACCATGTGGCTGATAACACAAAGGGCTTGTAGTGGTACTTAGGAAATTATTACTGAGCCAGCTTTGGTCTTAAATATGTTACTGAACAAATTTTGGTAATGTTTTCCTCAATTGTTTATAAAAATACTATAAAGGCTTAATATATTCAGCCGAAACCTAACAGAGTTAAATAAACCATGTGGAAAGTCAAAGGGTTATTGTTTTCCTCTGCTACTTGACATCTGGTTTCTCTGGACTTCTGTGTTTATCAGAAAACATTTGCATGTCTTCTTTCCAGTCACATATGCACCCCACCGGATACAGTTATCATTTGTGTATTGCAAAATTTCAAATAGTAGTTTGGATCAGAGTAATATAATGCGATGTAGCTGTTCTTACTTTCCTGTGAAAATCCAGGATCATTTGCTGTAATGTATGCTAAAAGGATCAAAATGCCCATAGTTTTGTGTCATGTGATTGAAACTTGCTCAAACTCCTCATAACAAGCGACAGAAACAAATTCAGGTGGCTATTTGCATATGCAACATATATTCAAAAAAGGAAAGAAAAAAGAAAGCTGACTTTAATGAGACTGACTAGAAGTAGCCAAGTCATTCAGCTCACTGTAAATTAAACTATGATTTTGTTATGTTTATTCTTTTTTAAGATAAAGCCATATTATGTGAGTAAAACATTACGGTCCTTTTTGTTTTCTTTTATAAACCACCATTTTTGATCACTAGTATTGATATCATGTCATGACAGATCTATTAAAAAGAATGTTATCGGCATGGATTATACATTTTTCTGTGAAAAGAGATCGATTCTAACATGCAGTGTGATTTGAACATTTCGTCACAAGCAAGACACGAGGAGCAATGCTCAATATGTCGTGGAGTCAGGACATGAGAGTGGTATGAAAACAAGAGGAACTAGTTGGAACGTCACTTCTGAAAGGAAAGGTGATATTTCTTCTCGAAAGTCCTTGTGGCTATAACATTTACAGTGCTGCTCGATTAGCCATAATAACTGAGTCATTTAATAATTATTAAGACAGGATGAACGATGAAGTAGTGAAATTTGTCACATGTTTTGCTTTTGTTCTGTTTTTTTTAAATGATTGTACTTGATAATTGAGAAATATTTTATTGCAGCAAAATAATATAAAATAATATGACTACATATTAAGCAAAACATTTAATGTGCTTTCTGTGAAATTATTTTTTAAACATGATTATTTTCTCTGTTACAGACACACACCAGTCTGATCAGATTCTTTTTGCAGCATTCTTATACTTTATCAAGATTTTTTTCAACCACCTGCTTTCAACCTCATTATTGTTTAAAGAAAGTGCTTAAAGAAAAAGCAGGGACTAATGTTTTCCCTTCTGTATTGTGTCCAAGGATTTGGTTGCTGATTTTCTCATCAGCATCATGTAAGTCATCAGTATTTATATCGCCCAGATTTCTTTCTTCTTTACCAGTTTCTTCATCATTCTTCCCACTTGTTGTTGTTGTTACTTGTTTTTCTTGAACTTTGTTCTTTGTTGGATTACCTGATAACTGTCTTCTTCTTCATTTTATCATCATTGCTATTATTAGTCAGATCCCTGTGACTGTAGATAGCAATAGGCAGGAAGTGGCTGGGTGGATGGATACCTGTCACCTTGGAGGTCTCCCTTTGGTCCTCAACCAAATGCACTTTGACAGCTTACTGATTAGTGGCACATGTACTGTTAGATCAGGGATTTCTTGCCCCCAGTTTAAGCTAAGCTCCCAGAAGCATCTTTGGATTTTAGCTTTAAATAACCACAATGGTTATGATGAACAACATTTCATGATTTGTGGTTAAATTCATAAAAGTGTTGCACCTCTGGTACATGAAGCAAAGGAAAAGACACCCTGCATGGAAGAACTTATCTTTATTCTAGCTTTTGCCCCGATGTACTTAGTAAACTGCAAAAGACCTACAGATATTAGTACCTCTTGTACTATTTTCTCTTCTTCTCCACTGTCTGTAATGCGCATTGTTGTGGAACTGTTGCTGGACCCGTGGGTCAGGTCTTATCTCTGTGGATGTCAAATAGGAGGCCTGCAACTCATAACGATTCATGGTTGAGTAGCCTGCTCATAGTCAGATGGTGGGGGCCTTGTGTCATGAGGTCTTCAATTAACCCCGTAATGCTGGATGCATCATATTTGATATCTGAAGTTCTGCACCATCCCTATAATGAAAAAAAAAAAAAGAAAAATTGTTTTATACACTGAAAATAAATGAAAAATAATCCAATGTATTCATAGTGAGACAAAACAAAAATACTATTTAGTAACCGTTAAAGATAAAATTGACATTGTATTTAATTTTTAATGTAAAATAAACACTTCCGTGTATTATTTTGTAGGGGTAAGATTATTAGGGTGAATAATGGTGTACTAGGAGCGAGGTGTATGTCAGAGCTCTGGCCTTGTGTCAAGGTCAAATAATCAGGTATAAAATGATTTTATGAACTGACATAATTAAGAGTTATCACCTTTTATTGTATTTATCAGGTTGAATATTAACTCTCAAAGAAATGGACATTTTAAAAGAAGGATATGTGCTCATGTGTGCTGCTGCTTCTCACAACATCTTTGAACTCAGACAGCAGTGTGTGTGGAAGCGTCGGCCGTCTGGGTGGTCACACTGACTGGATTACAGCTATTAACTGTCTTGTGTAGGACATTTTGGTCACTTACTGCCAAATTATGGTTTGATAAGACTGGATTCAAGAGTGAGAGGATGTTTTTTAAATTTTTTTTGCAGTGATCTGGGTTGTTAAATTTGAAGAAACTTAGATAACTGAATATCAGAATATTTTATTTGCTGTTTTGGTGACGTAAATCCCTAAACTAGCAATATACTTTCTCTGTGGACACTCAGGTCAGTGAAGATGTAGTTATCTCGGTGACTGCTGAATAAAAAGGTTTTGCCTAAAGCAGGTTACAGTAAAGGTGAAAAATACAGAAATTTGTAAGCAGCCAGACTTTTTACAAACCAGAAAATAGGTGGAATTTCATGACACTCAGTTTGTAGTTTGGAGACAATAAAAGGACAATCTGATTCTCTTCATACACATTACATGTGTGTTTATCTCCATCAATTGATTAGTTCCAGTATGTAAATCACGAGGTCCTTTAGGGTTAAGCATAGCTGCTGAATCAGCAAGCACTCATTTAAAATGATAATAATTGATGTAATGTTTACTGACTGTGTGTGTTGGAGAAGTGAGGGCTTGGTGTTTGTGGTTTATACTGTGTGAGTGTAGCAGTGGGGCATGTGAGGAGAGGGGAATGATGTTCTCATCAAACTCAACACACAACAGTAGTGATGGGCCAGCTTCTTGCCTGTAAGGAGCTTCTCAAAGCTCCTGTAATCTGGACTCAGCTGACGACACACACATGAACCGAAAATATAATGCCCATCTGAGAATATTTACTTCAGGGTTTTGTGATGTGAACCAAAAATCTGTCTTGGTTGTGAGGCTCAGCACCAATGTACAATCTATATCTCATTATTTTTAAAGAAGTATAACTATAAAAGAATACTAAGTATTATACTTGCACCGTGCCAAATATCAGTCTTGTATTTTAATACAAAGTCTTTATATTGGTAAAATTAGAAATCAAGACTAATCTAGAATAACGCAGAAGATTAACAAAACAAAAGCAAACACAGGAAAGCCAACCTGAGCCCTACATCATGACAATGCAAAGCTAAAAGGATGATAATATTGTCTGATGTGTCATGGTTAAAAGAAATCAAAGACATATATTTAAAATGGTGGCATTCAACACACAGTACTTTGCTGTACTCTTTTTGGGTGAAAACAACCCCTTGTAATTTGGTGGGTAAGCCAACTTTTGAGGCGCTCACTAATGCAAAGGTCAAAATAAGACTAAACAATTGCTTTGTAGCTATTAGATGCCTGAATCATGTCTTTTAGTAGTTGCCACTCAATGATCAGCAGTTCTATAAAAAAATCTTCAGTCTGCCAGAATGGATGGACAATTCCCACCAAGTGACCACAAATAATATATCTCAACATTAACTTATTGACTCTCCAGATCATGTATTTCTGACACCCACTGTGTTATCTGCTTCAAAGATGCTTCAGGTTTTTCTTAGTGTATAGGTAATGTAAAGTAGTTGCACTGTAGTTATATTGCATTTTAACTACCAGTAGACTTTCATGTGACAAAGTACTGTATAGGGTAAGTTTATTATACCTATACAATAAAAAGAAAAAGTTACAAAAGTGAAAAAAATTCTGGACTATTCTCAGAAGACTCTATAGGGTTGAGATTTAAAAAATGTAAATGAGTAAAAATTTGTGTGACCTTAAACCTAGTGGCTTGATAGTTGGCCCTGTTGGCTCACTGTGGGAGGGCTCCTGGTTCGATTCTTTCCCTGTGGGATCTGTATGCTCTCTGTGCTTGGTTGTGACAGGAAGAGTATCATACATAAAACCTACGCCAAATCTAGCAGATTTTGGTGCTTTGCTGTGGCAACCCAAAATAAGGTAAAGTTTAAAAGGTTAAAGGTACTTATTACCAAGGTAGTACGTGAATGTATTTGGCATGCTCTGTCAGCGTCCTTTCAATGAAGTATCATATTTCATTGACATAACATCAGAATCAATGATTTACTTGGGAAGAAGGGATTACCACAAGTGTACCTTAGGTCCCATTATAGTTTCACATTTTCATCTTTTTTGTGGATTGCTTGAATCCACAGATGCCTCCTTTAACTGTCCTTATCTCTTTTGAGAAATAAACACGATGACAAACTGGTACTTTTAGACATGATGCCTCTTGTATTTCCAAAATAATTTACAACTACACTGCTGTTAGTTTTAGAGCATTTGTTTTCACCCAGAATGGTTGGGGTCATCCCCAGGACAGGGAAGGGACATGTAACTGGTTCATTCTATACTTCCTCTGCTTTTGCTTTCATTATTTATTATTCTTTTTTTGGCTTTTTTAATTTACAAACATTCAAAATTAAACTTGTTTTGAAGACTATACTGGCATGCTTAAGAAAAAAAAGAAAGAATTTGTGATCCTCAGACTTTTCATATAGTCCCTCTATTGTGAAGTCCAGTAGCACTTGTTTTTAACTAAACTAATATCACAATGCAATTGCAAAAGAGATCAGTCAAATCTCATAAATTTAAAGTCTTTTGAGGGATATAATTTTCAAGACTGTTTTCTCGCTCTTGTCCTCTCTTTCTCATTGATGCACTCTGTACTCATAAAATGGCTTTTCCACTGACATTCTGCTGCCTTACATTCCCACCACAGTTGAATATGAATTTTCTGTTCTGGAGGTGTAAATTGAATAACAACAGAAACATGGAAAAGGAGAGCAGTTTTGTACTCCGTCTATCCCTTCATGCTTCTTTCTTTTCCCTTGTCTTATCTTCTTGCTCCTCCTCCTCTTCGTCACTGTGACTCTCCAGCTACCCCTCAGCACATCTACCAGTGTAGATGTCCTTAGTTGACTTAACATGGTCTGACAGGCCAATCCCTATGGATTCTGATCAAATAGAGCAATAGTGTACACAGCAGCAACAGTGCAGCTCCAGCCTGCTAAAACAGCAGCCCTAATATGGCACAGATCAGCATCCTGCAGAACTGATTCAACATGTTTATCTGCTGATTCTGTTTTGTTAATCACACAATTTTAAAGGTGTAAGTCTGGTATTAAACTCATGACATTTGGGTTTGAGCAAATTAAACAGCTTTCTGTTTTTCTCATTTAGATGATTTACTTTTTATGTTATAGCAGTGACATAGATAATGTATTTGTGACTACTTTGAATTGTTGTCCAAAGACTTTACAGAATTTCACATTTAGGGGATGTTCCTATATCAAAGAGGTAGGGAGTCTCCCTGCTTCTTCACACCATGACACAAATGACTGTCATTGACAGAGTTGTTCAGACCTTAATAACCTGTTACTGACCATTAATTAGAATCAGGTGTGTTGGAGCAGGGAAATATGTAAAACCTGCAGGACAGTAGCTCTCAAGGACCAGGGTTCCTTACCTCTGCTATATTACAAGGAGGCATTTGTAGTTTTTTGGAATCAACATGCACAACAGTTCACAAGTGTACATCATGGCATTAAATTTCTCAATGAAAAAGGAATTCAGAGATGTTTGAAGGAATGCCTTTTCAGCTGAAATAGTGCTCTGCTTGAGCCTATCTGTGTGGGGTTTGCATGTTTCCTCTGTGTCTGCGTACGTTTCTCAGAGTGCTTTGTGTTCCTCCCACAGTGCAACTACATCCAGGACAGCTACACTGAGGACTGAAAATTAATTAGTTGTGAATATGCAGGAACATGTCCTGTTGTTGCATGGGTGTATTATTTGCACCCCTGCGGGTGCATTGTGATCCAGTGAAATGTGGATGATGCAAATGTCATCATTCAGAGGACCTTATATATCTGGCTCTGGCAAACTAGTGTTAGTGTGTGGTGATCAAGCTAATCACTAGGGTTAGTTTGGATACAGACACTGAACTGTCAGAGTATGTAACTGATCAAAGACTGTTCTATCTATATGTAAAGTAAAAGGGATTATACATAAATACACACACACACACATACATTATATGTATATATATATATATATATATATATATATATATATATATATA
>JAOWBL010039511.1:0-27069 GCA_028564865.1 Zenarchopterus dispar | reverse complement strand
ATCTATCTATCTATCTATCTATCTATCTATCTATCTATCTATCTATCTATCTATCTATCTATCTATCTATCTATGGGAGGAGCGGGTTAGCAGGCTCGCCTCCATTTTCTTTGTGTTTAAAGCTGAAAAAAGGACTTTTGTTCACTTTAACATTTCTGTATCAGTTTCATTTGAAACAGAAAAACAAACCCTTGCACTGCGCTTCCTGTCAACGAAAACTCAAAGTTGAGTATCGCTAACAGTACGATGTCACACTTCGTCAACAATGACCTCACAGCCGAGGCCACCGAGACGCCCAGCAGAGAAAAGCAAAAAAAAAAAAGAGAAACAAAAGTAAATCTGAAGACATCAGCGCAGACGTGACCTGACCTCCACACATCTGCAGGGGGACCCAGAGCACTACAAACACCAGACGTTCCTCTCCACCGCTTTAAAGGTGGAGCAGGCGGAGGGGATTGGAGGAAGCACAGAAACATAAGAAGAGTGAGAGAGAGAGAAAGGGAGGGAGGGAGAGAGAGAGCAGACAGACGAAAAGGGAGACGGGGGAGAGGCCGACGGTGTTGAGCCACATTTAGACCCAGAGCAACAAGATGCACAAGCGATGAAGAACTTTCTCCCAGATCCTTTAAGACAGACAGACTGCAGGAAGAGTCCAGCTGTCAGGACTTCAGATGCTCAGACCAGAACCCACTCCAAATAGACACTTACTCACCGGTACACAGCTGCAGCAGCAGCAGCAGCAGCACCGTTTCGTCCCAGCCCTCCTGAAGCTGGACCTGCTGTTCTGAGAGCTGGGGTCCACTCCTGCCGGCGGTAATGAGAACTCCTGGAAAGCCGTGGAGAGCCAGACAGCCCGTCAGAGCCAGACAGACAAGGAAGCGGGCCAGGTTTTACGGGGATGAGTGTGGAAACAAGCTGAGGAGAACCCAAAGGGGGAAGGCAGCAGAACCACCGAGAAGAGGAGGGTGAGGACGCGTTAAAGAGAGTTCTCTAAAGAAAGATGAGTGTGCCGACGACCTGTGGGTTCTTTTACTCCGTGGAGCGGAGTATCACTGTGCAGACTGGAAACATTTGGGGCTCGCCGTGCGCGGTCAACCGACCCATTGACATCACACAGAAACGCAGGCGGTAATTGCATGCTGTCTTATCTTTCAGTGCCCGCTGTCCTGGCTTCATGTCGTGTTTTATCTCTTTTTATTCTCTCTAGCGCAGACAAATAATCTGTTAGACAGGTTCCAGAGCAGCAAGGTGATGAGGTCAAAGGTCATTTACGGTTCAAAAATAACTTAGAAATTTCATCTTCCTAAAATATAAAATCACTTTCAGTTTCTCTGCAACTTTTTTCTTGGTACTGGATGAGCTCCAACCTCCTAAAACATATCACATGTGATCTATAGATATTTTTAATCAGATTTCATCTTGTCGTCTTGGACAGTTTAAACTTTTGTTTTTCTTTTTGCTCTTTGAATCAGACAACCAGATCAAGCTGTGAGTTTATTTATTGCTAAATGAAATAACGCTCAGATCATTTATGTCTGTATGTAAAAACATGTTAAAGCCCATCTGATTTTCTGTTTGCTCACTGTTGTTCTGTTTGGTTCGATGCCCGGCTCGGGCCTCTCTGAGTCCGGTTTGCCTTCTTCCTGGGTTTGTGTGGGGTTTCTCTGGGTACTCCAGCTTCCTGTCACAGTCCACAAACATGAGTGTGGGGTTGAGCGATGATTTTAAATGATCTCTAGGAGTGAGTATGGTTCTTCACCTGGATGTGACCCTGTGATGTAGTGTAGCCCCGCCTCTCACCTGAATAGAGCTGGGATTGGATCCACTAGATCCCCATGATCCTGACTGGTAATATGTAGGTACAGAGAACAGATTTATGGATAACTAACACATGAAAATGTTGGACAGTTACTGGTGCTCAGATTACTTTCACCTGTGGATCTAAAAGCCAGAGAAGTTTGTCTGAGAACTTCATCATAGCCGTACAAGCAGACACATTTATGTGGGTCTTTATTAGGGTTTAGATATCGATGTTTGAAGCTCAACCATAAATGTTGGTAAAGAAATTTAGACTGCTGGACTTATACGATTCTCCATCATTAAAGTCTCAGTTTTATGAATCTATCAATGCTACGTAAACTTTTCCTTTTGTGTTTTATTTGCTTTCTATTCATCTTTGTTTCCATCCACAGAGCCACTGAGGGCAGTCAGACATGTCAGTGAGAATATAAGTTATGCAGAAATTTGAATTTTCTAATTTCTATAATGAGAAAGATACTGATGTAACTTCTGTCTTTCATGTGGAGGGATGAGATCAGCAGGTCCATGTGACTCTAGTCAGGAAAAAACAGATACAGATGGATGGATGGATGGATGGATGGATGGATGGATGGATGGATGGATGGATGGATGGATGGATGGATGGATGGATTGGTTTGATGGATGAATGGATGGATGGATGGATGGATGGATTGGTTTAAAGGATGGATGGATGGATGGACGGATGGATGGATTGATTGATTGATGGACGGACGGACTGATTGATAGTTGGATGGATGATGGATGGATGGATGGATGGATGGATGGATGATGGATGGATTGGTTTAAAGGATGGATGGATGGACAGATGGATGGATGGATGGATTGATGGATGGACGGACAGACTGATTGATGGATGATGGATGGACTGATTGATTGACAGACAGATTGATGGATGGATGATTGCATGGATGGACAGATGGATGGACTGATGATGGATGGATGGATGGACAGATGGATGGATGCACATGATAAAATAATTTATACTTTTTATCAAAGTTCTCATTTGTAAAAACAAATCACAGATCAAAACTCTCAGTTCACCCAACGAATCGTGAGGAGGAATCTCAAAAAACATTTTGTTGTTGCTTCAAAGACAAATGACAACACAAACACAGTAATTGTGCGCTTCAGTTGTACAGTGATGTAGCTGTGTGTGATTGTCCACCCGTGTGTGTGTGAACGGATTGTTTTGAGGTAATATTATGAAACTTGTTTACTATAGTTTGATGGATCGGCTGAATTTTTGGTTGACAGCAGTAACTCTGGATTGTCCCTCTTTAAGAAGGGGGGACAGAAGGGGGTTCTGGAGTTACAGTCAAATCACACCTCTGCCTCCCTGGTAGAGGAGGCAGAGGTGTGATACCTCGTGGCTCGACCCACTGGTCCACCCACAGTCACACTCAGGTCACAGACAGTAGTTTTACCGACTGAGACAACTGAGAAGGTTGAGGGAGTCATCTGAGACTCTCACCACCTTCTACACAGCCGTCGTTGAAAATGTCCTGCAGAGAACAATCCCAGCAGGCGAGCGCTGCGTTAGACTTCATCTGCCCTTCCCTGCAGGATATCAGGCGCTGTCGGACTGCCAGAATCATCAGGACGCATCTAGTAGCTGTCTATAATTTCCTGTCAGGGATTAAAAAATGTTTTTGAAGTTGAGTTTGAAATAAATTAACCTGCTTATTAACATGTGTACAGTCTTAGGACTGATTCGGGGTAACATTTTACTACAAATTATGAGCGTAGAACTGAGTATGTGAAAATAGATTTTTGCCAGATGTCCTTTAAAGACAGAAAAACCCACAACAGTCACTGAAATAACTAAAAACTTGGAAAAAAAATCAGAATAAATAATGATTTACAGCATGGTGAAAATCAGGCCTTGCTTTTGAATCAGGCTCAGGAGAATCCTTAAAAAACAAAAACAAATAAAACTTAGCTGTGTGTTTTGGGTCACTATTGTGCTGGAGGACCCAGGACCTGGGACTGAGACCAACCTTTGTGGTGCCGAGCAGCACATTTGTCTCCAGAATGTCCTGATAGTCTGATGCAAAGTCCCAAAAAGCTTCACTTTTGTCTCCTCAGACTTCACCTTGAACTTCTTCTGAATTCTTTGGTTTTTATTCGTATTACTCTTCGGTTTGTCATCAGTTTTCCTCTCGCGGTTGCGTCCAGGGATCTTGGCTACCATCCCTGGACCCTGAACTTCTGAGTGTAATCTGAAACTGTCACTGGATCATCAGGATACTTGGAGATGTTCTTCTAGCCTTCACCTTTAACACGTTTACCCTGCTGGTCTAGAATGTCCTCCTGATCTCCTCAGGCACTCTCTCTCCTTTGCTTTCTCTGGTCCAGACATCAGAGGAACCACTTTTAACCCTTTAAAACAATGTTTAAAAAAATGACGGAAAATACGATTTGTGTTACCGTGACCATATGTCAGGTGGAGTGTTTTAAAATAAATGTAATATTATTATAAAGCAAAAGATCTCCCTATATAAACTACTCTCCGGCTTGACTAAAACAAGATATGTATTATATTTGATAAATGTGGGCTACTTTTGTTTCAAAGCCTTTTGAATAAATGGTCGTGCTGGTCAGGCAGGTCGGTTTGGGTGTAACTGATTCTGCTTCTGTCACAGCAAAGGCCCGCGGTGATGAATGAAGGTTCAGATGACGGCTCGCCCTGTTTTAGAGGCCCGTCTTACTCGTGGTCTCGTCCTGGCTCACTCTGCCCGGTAGCTCCTGTATTTTAATGCTCCCCAGATGGGACTGACATTGCCATGATAGACGGTGACGCAGAGCGGGTGTTGGGTGTCACGGCTATTGACGGGCGACCATCAATCACACGTCTTGCCAACCACTTAAATAACACACAAACACCTCTCTCTCTCTCCCTCTCTACGTGTGTGTTGTTTTTGGTTATAATTGTTTTGGTCCAATAAATCTCAGACCTCAAATCTAGCTGCCAAGTTAAGATGAAACAACTTTGTCCAGTCCAAAAAAAAAAAAAGTGGGATGAGTTTTAGAAAATTTGTCAATTTTGTGTTAGATTTCTTCACTCAACCAATTTGTCTGTCTTATCTTACAACATGTCAAAAATCTTATTTTTTAATAGTCTGTGTTGAGATTTGGGAGTTTACGATTACATGCGAGGACGTTGTCTTTCCGTTGCCTTGGAATTAACTTTTTATGTCCAAATATGCCTTCTGATGTGATGCACCACTATGTTGCTACAATAGCACAAACATCTCCAAACACCACATTTTAGTGTTAAGGTTAGTTACCATAATTTAGCGATTTTAATCAAATACAACTATACCGAATTTTTACCGTTTTCACCAGAGGAGCCTATTTTAGCTTAAGCCTCAGTCAAAAAGGTTCCTGTGAATCTTCATATGAAATCTGGAGTTTGTAGACATTTGTAAAGGGGGGAATAGTGTCCTACAGCCTTTGTAGGAACTTAGTATGGTTACTGTTCAATTAACAAGAGCAACTTGAGGCATTCTTGAGAAAATTAGGTGATTTTTTTTTTTTGCTGCACCCAGGCTGTAGAGTTTATACGATTCCTATAAGGGTGTCATAACCTACCGATGATATATTTATAGCCATTTCACAAAAATTGCTGTCTGAAGGTGACCACTGAGGACCCCTATGTGCAACTCACAACAATCTCAACTCCTTGGTCAGAAAATCCTACGGCTTTCGGCACATTTTTTCGGGGTGTATAAGTCGCGGCTGTCCAATATCTCCAAACATCTGTGTCTTGATCGTTTCATATGCTGGAATATTTCTACAAGGCAATCATGGCGAGAAGATCGGGAAGAAGAAGATCTAGCGGTTGCAGCCGCTGCTTTCGTTCGGCTACAGCTGAGCAGCGCAAGTATGACGTACTTCCGGAAGTACACACGAAGATGCGTACTGCCGCCTTACGCTTCTCGGTTCCTAGGAGCGCTATAAGAGCCCGCCTAGAACAACTTAATGTGTTTTTGGGCCGTACTTACACGAACATACTGCGTTGTTCTTTGAGGTTATCCTCGGATATTCGTCCGTCAGCCCTCCGAAGCGGCTTTTCGTGGCCATTCCTATAAAACCGTGGACGTGACCATCTACCTGACCACAAACTTAAGAACAGGCTAGGAATGCTGGATTCTTATAAGGCTGCCTCAAGGAAGCTGTAGGAAATGATCCAAAAATCATTCATACAGTGTTCGCAGCTGTTAGGACAGGTCATTGCGATCGAGGGTTTATTCTCATTTGTTTCCTTCAGCTCTACCAGTATATCAGCTTGAATTAGCTCTACATTATATTTTTTAAATTTTCAATGAAAAAGATCCTAACTGACTGGCTGCTGCAAGCTTAATAAAACACTATGAAGGGATCCTGTCCTCAGACCATCAGAGCAGAATTAAGACATACATCAACCATCACTCAACAGTAAGTTGGCAGGATGTTGCTGACAAGACAACATCCTTGTTTTTCCCAGTAGTAGTTATAGAAAGTGGTTGAGTGGAAGAAGTATGTAAACAAAAGGATAATTTCTGAGGAGCAGTCCTCTAAAGAGACAGCATCTTCTGCTTCCAAGTCTCTTTTTGTCCATACATGTGTCCATAACCTGGACGCTGACCTTGAACCACAAAACATATACTTATCAACTATACATATACTTACTCAAATGTAATATTAGTTGGTAGCACAACAATAGCTGTGGATGATTCTTGTACTACTATACACATGGAGGAACATCTGTGATGGGGATGTGTACATACTGATGCAAAAATACCACACATCTGTTGATGCATTCATAAAAAAATTTTTTAAAAAAATTAATATTCCAGTGTCCTGAGCAGGATTTCATGTTGTGAACTCACAGCAGCCGAGGCGGAGATAAAAATAAGAAAACTGAAAGAAAAATAGCAGAGGGGAAAAAAAGATGTGGGCGTCATTTTGATCTGTGATCTAATTTTAGCTTCAAGCTTCAAATAGAAACGTATCTATAAATATTCATGAATGGCGGGCAGCATGTGCTGCTCTGTGATGCAGAAGCCAGAGAGAGGAGGGCTCTGTCTTCTACCTGAAGTTGTATTTTTAGCTGCATCGTTGCCCATCTCAGCCTGCTCCCCATGAAGGGGAAGCTAAATTTAGTCGCACTGCGACTGAAGCGTGAGGCAGAAGCAAAAATAGATTTTCTGATCAGAGGGGGGAGAGTATTACTGAAGAAGCCAGAATCCAATTCACAGACGGAGTAAACTGGAGTCATAAAGAGGTGGAAGAGGGTGAAGCTCCAAGCAACTAATGTTCTCATAAGAGCTAAACAGATGCACAGTGTCGGGATTTACTCATTTAAATAGCACTCAGATCTGTGGTTCATCCATATTTTTGATTTCCTGTCAAATTGCATTTGTTCTGCCTGGTAATTTGTTTTACTTTGGTCTTGCTCCTCCTGTCACTCAAATGCCTTTTCACTTTTCACGTCATAGCCAGTATCACAGCATCACCTTATGCTTGCTAACATCCGTGGAGGGCGCCAGGCTGAGTTGGGGCTTTTGGGGGGGCTGCAGGAAGGAACAGGATCAGAGGAATGACAGGCATGTTTGACCCTGGAGTTTAATCAGTTTAATGCTGCTAAATTGTGATTGGTAATGACTGGAGATGCACCGGCTGATCAGCTGGGGATCGAAATCGATTGGCTATAAGCAGTATTGGCTGATATTGGCGTCAGCACCAACATCAGCCCTGCAGATGCATCTGTGCATATGTGCGTTCGTTGCACGGTCAGTACATGCGTCATATACATTATGAAACTATTAGATTAGAAATTTATTATACTGTGAGTCACTGGAAAGTTGTTATGAAGGTGGAGTGAAGGACGGAAGTACAGGAGGCCAGATAAAGTCCTTTAATCAAACCTCAAGTCGCTGCAAAAGCAGGAATCCATAAAAAACTAAATAAAATTATAAATATAGCCATAATAAAAATAAGTCGTGAAACAACAACCAAAAAATGTGGTAAAACAAACTTAATAAAACAGTTAAAATATCACCCTGCTGTTATGAAGCTAAGAAAGTGTAAAAAAGCTAAAAATAAAGCTGGTAGAGCACACAGCCTGCAAACTTTGATTAGTTTATAAATTTAATGAATGCAGTTGATCATAGCTCTTAAATAGAACCTCAAAGTGAGCAAAATTCAGTATTTGATGATCCAAATATCAAAATCAGCAATTAAATTGTAATTGCATCTCTTCAGCGTTAATATTTAGCATTAGCCATGCTAACGGCACATCCGCAAAAGTTTGAGATGTTTTGGTGCTCAAAGGACAAATTTTATTGTAGTCTTTATAGACCTATAAAGCTAAAATTTGAGATTTTGATTACTCTTTAATACTGATTTTAAAAAACAGCAAAATAAATGGGATTCCCACAGTTTTGAGGGTTGGTTTGTGTATGCAGTTATACATCACTAAAATATCATTGACATGTGTTCTGTTGTATAAAGGCAATCAAATATGATATTTGCAGTAATGTAAAGCTTACAGTGCTGCTTAATAAATTAACTTTTGTGTTATTCAGTGCTCTAAACCGGAGTTCATGATGCTCATCATTGCAATAATATTTTGATCTCCTCTGTTTTTTCATCTGTGGACATTTCAGGCAAACCCTTCTGCAAGCAGCTCTCCAGATTTTGTTTACCTTCAGCATCAGAAATATTCAGTTTTTAATAAGAATTTGCCTGCTGTATTTATTTTAAAAAAAGGAAAATATGTCCCAGCTTCCCAGCATATGTTAGCCCAATGTCTGCCATACTCTGCGGTTGTTTTTCAAAAGCATTAATTTCCACGCTGGAGTTCCCTAGACGGTTTATAAATGGAACCAAAATGAGGTGACGGCTGACGGCGTCTCGCTGGCTTCACATCAACAGAGGGGGCCGTGGGAAAGTAGAGATGTAGATCAAATTGGAGGCATGCTCAGCATCTGAAGGAGGACATTTTTGATCAGGAGAAACTCCTCTTCACGCTGGGCTATTTTTAGATTCACAGGATGCCACATCAATACTTTGATGCTAATTTTAAATTCACCGTTCCCTCACGGTCACAAATATTTTTACACACATACCTCACGTGCATATGAAGATGCTCCACATCCAGAAAGATTTGCATTGTTCTTTGGCTTGTTTTAGCTGTAACAGCAAAAAAAAAAAAAAAAAAAAAAAAAAAAGCTGTAGACTGTACATCACTTTTTTCAAGGGGTCACATGTAAGTGGATGCATTAACGCAGTATATTACCATAACTTAAGGAAAGATTGTGTCACGGAGGCCAGCTCCTGACAATTAGATTTACTAATAAGAGAAAACTTAATTGTTTTTAGGGAGAAGGGGGGTCTCCATCCCGAGTCGGTTCCTTCCAAACTTGTTCCTCAAGTGAAGATCCTGATATTCTGCCACTGGAAAGTCAAGGAACCATATACCATATTTACGTGACTATAGAGCCCATCGGAATATAAGCCGCACCCACTAAATTTTTGAAGAAAAAAATATTTTTCCTCATATTAGCCGCACCGGACTATGAGCCGCAGATATATTCGTTGTGAAACGTCGCCTCGAGGCAACGTTTGTTGTGAATTGGCGCTATATAAATAAAATTGAATTGAATTGAATTGAATTGAAATGAGATATTTACACAGAGAGATTTTGTACATGTTTATTTGCATACCTTAATTGTTTCCAAACAGTGCCTGTAACACTGCAGTAAACCAGGCAATCGAACAAAACAGAAAAGTTATTGATGTTCTTATTCATCCTCCGCCTGTGCACTGAAACCACTGAAGTCGTCTTCTTCAGTGTCGGAGTGGAAGAGCCTGAGAACATCTCCATCATACACCTTTTAAGTCTCTCTATCGGTGTGGCTCTCAATGTCACTTTTATCTGGAGTCAGCGCACCAAAAACTAGCTTCTTCTCCTTTACATTGACCTCTTGCGTCTGTCTCGTTTTTGCGCCTCCTGCGCCCCCTGATGGCCGTTAGCGAAGAAAAATCTATAGATAAGCCGCACCATTGTATAAGCGGCAGGGTTCAAAGCGTGGGGAAAAAGTAGCGGCTTATAGTCCGGAAAATAGGGTAATAGAACTTGGTCCATGCTGGCTCATGTTTCTCTCTTCCTGCAGCAGGGATCTCAAACTGGAGAAATCTGAGCTCTCATGTTTATAGCCACTAAACCTTTAAGTGCAGCATTCTGGATAAGTGATTTTCACAGAAACTTTGCAACAGCCTTTTAAATTGTCCATTATTGAATCAACAAATCAATGAACTAGTTTTATTGTTTTCTAGGCAAGATTTTGTCAACATTACTCAGGTCCAATATAATTCAAAGGTTCCTCACGGTAGGTGTTTATCCAAAAGTAATACCATCCAAAATAATTATATTACTTTTGCTCAGGTCCAAAAGCAACAAATTCAGTCTTATCTGAATTTAGTAGGTGTAAATTAAGCCATTCAGGCTTATATGTGTTTAAAGTGTTTCTTTCAGATATAAGGAAAAAAACTCAAGTTCTCTGACTGATTGATTTCAATCACATATAGCTGAGTATCATCTGCAAACAAAGGAAATACGCACAATGCTACCTAATGAACTTATACGTAACCAGAAAAGTGACAGTAGGTAGAGCATAAAACAATTAAAGTGTGAGATGGCTACAGCATTTTACAACTCTGTATACTTTACAATTATGAACACATTTTGCAAAGCCTATAATACAATATATGAATAATTGTACCATCTGCAGTATGCGATAAATACCTGGATACTGTGCTAATTCTGAAAAAAATCTAATTTAAATAAATAATTACCTTTACTATGGCTTACTACACATAGTACAGTACATATGAGATACTGCATTGTATTTACAGTTTGCAGTAAGAGGTCTTGACGACGGTTCATGTACACTGTCATCTACCCATTTACATTTAACGCTATGAAAAAGAGGGTTCTCCGTGTTAAAGGGATCCTTTTTTGTGGCTGGACATCATGGTGAGTCGATGTCCATGCAACAACCAGGAAGAGCATGTGCATGGTGAAAACAAACTCCTTAATGGGCCTGGTTCTGAGCAGCTGTTGGTCCAGCTCTCCATCAGAAGTTCTACCTCTGGTTCTCCAAACTGAGAACTTCTTCTCTGTCGACTGAGGGAAGGACTCCTGCTACACAAACGAAAGAAAGATAGATCTATCGATCTTTAAATTATTTTTACAATTTGTATATGAATACCTTCAAATTACAAACTAAAGCTGAAAAGGAGCACTTTAAGGGTTTGTGTGCTGTAACTGAACAGGTTTTGGTGTAAAGCTCAAATTTTTGAGTATTTCCAAAAAATAAAAGTCTAGATCATAACTGTTTAGTTTTTTTTTTCTGTCTCTCTTTCAGTCTGATGTGATTTTTGCCATCAGCAATGAGGTAGTCTGTTTTTATAGGAATATAGTTGAATTATCCCTGTAATAATTGAGCTTCAGCTCGAACGCTACTCCAACCAGGAGAACAGGAAACCGCTCTTTGTTTGTGGCTCTCAACACCTTCTCATGTTGGTCTTACTCTATTTTTGCATGTTTTTTCTTGTCAGCCATTGTTGAACAAATTGAACACCAAGCTTATTTTTCAGCTCACTTCCTGGGGTATATTTATTTGATAACTGTAAAGTGACATATTTCACAATATAATCTTGTGTCAGCATTCAAAATGTTGGACTTTTAGTTCTTATTGTACTTTTTCCTGGGTTATAACGGTTAAATTTCCTTCCATATTACTTCCTGTTTTATGATGTGAAAATAGCTGAATGCTTTTACCCCGTGATGAAAACTTATGACAGTATATCTAAACATAAAATATTACAACTTTCTTTCCTGTGGTCCCTTTTAGACTGAAACCTCACTCCTGTTTTGTGTGGTCCCTCGTGGAAGTTCACGCATCTATTCCAGTCTGTGGCCTAAAGAGATATGGATATATCAGTCCTCACTGCTCTATTCATTTGGTTTCGTCGTCACGTTTTTATTGCCTGCAGAACTCGCTGAAACATATTTGTTTAAGAGGACAACACAGACCCTGACACAGACAGTGTTATTATAACTATTTACAATAACGCTGTTGACAGATGTTTTTCTGTTGGACGCTAACAGCAGTCACAACAAAGTTTATTTTCTGTTCATAAACTGTGCTTTCAATCGTTTCATATCTTTTTCTCTCTTTTTAGTTTTGATGTGGAAAATGGATTATCGATGGGGCGAGCCCCCTTGGACCCCCAGGCCGGTTCCGGCTCTGGTCTGGTCCTGCAGGCCAACTTCCCTCACAATCAGCGACGGGAATCCTTTCTCTACCGCTCCGACTCCGACTTTGACCTTTCACCCAAACTTCCTTCCAGAAACTCTTCAGCTGCCAGCGACCTGTGAGTATCGCTCCTTGAGACGAAACCCTTGATACGCTTTCCCTCCAAGTAAATTTGTCCCGTCATACATATAACTCCCTGACTTTTTATTTTCAAATGTATTTCTCAACTTTCTGCCTTCAGATTAAAGTTAGAGTAGATTCGATTCGGACTGGGTCAGACTCAGGAGGTAAAACAGACATCTCCTCACCTCTAAGTCAGTGGTTCGATTCCTGGCCTCACAGCCCATACGTTTAAGGGCAAAACACTGACCCCCATGTTGTCTCTGGTGCTTTCATTAGTGTGTGATTGTGTTTTATGATTAATAAGGACCATCTAAACTAAGCAGAAAGATATGTGTGTAGATATTTATCAGCTAAGAGGAATTAGGTGGTTTGTAGAGTAACTGTTTTGTGGAATAGACAAGACTAGAAAAACACTTAATAAATCCAGTTTATTTACTATATTCCATGGTTTTTATTAAATGTGCCAATCTGTTTGTAATAAATATGAGTGGACCAACTCTTTCCCACCTCCAAAGACCTACAAGGGACTTGGATGTTTGTTTGACCGGTCCACATCTGCCACCGAACATGAATGATCACACATGTGACTCAATGCTTTTTCACTGGAAGAGACAGGGAGGTCAGGAGCCTCAGCCCACCTGAGCTGAGTTGAGATGATCGTTGGGGGGTCGGGGTGCACGTGCAGAGCTTGGTTGAAGCCCTGATTGACATGTCCTGTTGGTATTCCAGAAAGTACTTGTTTTTTTCCACTTACGTGGCTCAGTAAACCCAGCACCCAACCTGCCTTTTTTTGGTACCAAAATGTACTGTGTATATTGGTAACCATGGAAACCGAACATAAGCTGGGTCTGTTCAGGTTATGTTAACCCTGAACATACATATTTATTGAGGATCAGGGTCAGCACCATAAAATGGCATTCCTTTTTAAGGATTCTCAAAAAAAAAAAAAAAATCTAACCTTTACCTCATGAAAGGATGATAAGACCACAAACTCAAGTGTTATCACACCTGTGTAGCTTTGTTGGTAGAACATTACGTTTTCAGTTATTGAATCTTAAATAAATATATTTAAATAACCTTTCGCAGCCTGACTTTTCAAATATGACACCATAGAGCTGCTCTACTGTTTATGCAAAAAAAGAAAAAAGAAAAAAAATTCCCCCAATGGTATTTATTTACAGAGCATCAAAGACACAGAACGTGCTGGAAAGACAACTGCTTGCAGGTTGATGGGGAAAGTTTGTCAGCACTGAGGAAATGGGGCTGGGGGTAAATAGAGAAGACTCATTCAGGACACCAGCGGTCATATTCAGCACAAAACACATAACACGTCCTCTGACCAGCAACCTCTCAGGGCACCAGCCACCAGTATACCCTCAGAGGTTGCTGGCTGGAGGAAGTGCTCCAAGGATTTTACCCATAATCCACCCTCCTCAGCTGGTGCTAAGAGCCACCTCCTCTATGGGCTCAACTGCAGATGAGTCCAGGAGTCGTAACATTAATCTCAGTGAAATGTTTGTGCTCTTACACCACGACGTTGTGTTGGGTCGACTGATGATCACCTGCTACACAGAAGATCACTTCAGAGCAAGTTGAGTAGGGATCCAGCCACGCTCTGCACACAAAATAGTGCAGCTGTTTGGTTTAGGTGTGTTCAGAGCTGAACTGACTCTCTGGCTCCTGCAGTGAAAAAGCTGCCACCAGGCTCAAGGCTCATGCTAAAAGCCTAAAAGCTTTTTTTTTTCTCTTAATCTGAGTAATTTTGGTGGCTTGAGGAGCCCACTCTTGTCATTCATTACTCATTTTTGGTAAACATAGTGCAAAACATATCGTTACAATATTTTTAAATAAAGTCCCAAAGTGCTGTTTTTTGTTTTTTTTTAAATTACAATTTTTTTTGCTTTCAATAGTAGGTGACATTTGATCATAGCTGTATGATCAATGATTGTGATGAGATCAGAGGGCGTTTGTTCAGAAATGTTTCAGAACCGCAGTAATCCCGACTCCGTACCAGTCTGCTGTGGTGAGGAGAGAGATGAGCTAAAAGCAATTTATGTTCATACCTGCATCTCTGGGCACAAACTGTGGGTGGTGACCGAAAAAAACAAGATGACGGTTAGTCTGTTTTACATATTCAGTCACTGGGGGTGAACTTGAGTTAGAAGAACTGGAGCCACTCATTCTTCTAAAGGTCTAGATCTAAAGGTGCCAGCAATGGGTCGGGAATCGGTTTGAGATATCTTCAACATGAGTTTAAGTTCCCTTTGGAGGGACTCTGAGCACATCCAACTGGGATGAGGCAGATTTGAGACACTCCAGACAGACGATGGAAAATCAGAATTGTCTCCTTCACTTTATGTATCTTTTGCTTCATTATATGTCCTAAAGCCTAATATATGTGATATTACATGTAGTAAATATTGTGATCTGCTTTTGTTCCTGTTTCTGTTTTTTTTTTTCTAATATTCTTTATGCTTCCTGGGGTCATTTAAGGATTTCTAAGGTGTTTTGGTAAATCACTGCCTTCCTTTTAAACTACAGCTAAAAGTGCTCATATCCACCTATTTCTTTCCTTTATTTTACTTGTCTTCCACTTTTTGTCCACAAACCAGACAACCCCTTCCTCATACTCTCAAAACCCCTTCAACTTTATAAAGTAGTGAATCTCAGGTCTGTCTGTTTTTAAAGGGAGGAAAGCCTGAAGCACTGGGAGGTCAACTGGTTGTCGTCTCGGTGAGAAGAACAGGATCAAGCAATTATTCATAAAATATAAATAATAAAAGCCACTGACCCTTTTCCCTGAAACCCTCTGCTGTATTTCTTCCAGACAGCTTCATGGCTCTTTCCTACTTCCTCCTTAAAAAAAAAAAAAATTTAAAAATAACTAAATCACCAACACCTCACCTGCGACCCATTAGACTCCCGGTTCTGCTTCTTTTGTTTTTGCATGTGACAAAATACAAAAGTGCACTAGTTTTATTTACTTGCAAGTAAAGTGTACCACCCACCCTTCACCCACCCCAGAATGTGTCCTCACAAACCATTTTATTTTGTGCTGTAAAGATAACTTCATCTTTTCATAAAGTAAAAGCGGTAACTCAGACAGAGGTGTACTAGTTTCTATAAATTAATATTGTTTTTATTTATTTTAATTAAAATGTCTCTAACACTGATGTCATTAAAATGTGGTATTAAAATGAATTGTGGGAGAAAGATGTGTGTCTTGTCAATATTGTTAGTGCACATTGTCAGTACTTTCTCCTGTTTTCTCTCCCTGACTGTAGACACTCAGAAGACATGATAGTTACTCCGTTTGCACAGGTGAGTCCTGTAAAAACCATTTTCAGGTGTGTGTGTATATATATATGTATAGAAACTGCTGCACCATAACAACCTGTGCACACAGAGTTGGCGCTGCAATAAGATCGGGCTCTCCGCTGGCATTGCCTGACTCTTGCGTGGGATGCACGTCACACCTGTGCTCATTTTGCACGCATGAATCCATTACTGCTGGATCATGCTGTTTAAAATTTGCATGTCGACTTATAAGGCTCCTATATGGGTCAGGTATGGACATCCGATGCTCTGCGAGCTTTCTCCGCAGGCTGACTCAGTGTTTGGTTACAGATGAAGTGGCAGACGTGACATAGAGGAATGCCAGTGATGCTATCAAAATATCAGGAAGGGAGAGGCGTATGCCTGAGCTCTGGACATCGCTAAAGAGGATGAAAGCCGCAACAATGACAAGCTCTTACTCGTGTTCAGAATTAAGTGAATGAACCATCCTGCAGATCTAGTCTTCCACCATGACTGTCCTGCCCGTCACATCTGATGAAAGTCTACCTTCACTTGTTTCCATGTTCAGGTTCTTGCCAGTCTGAGGACAGTCCGAAGTAACTTTGCCACCATAACAGGCCAGCAGGACCGCACGGCCAGCAAGTAGGCATCGGGCTTATGCTCTGGGCTGCTCAGTGAATCTTCTAGATCACTCATGATCTCATTTAACAAATATAATCACACTGAATCAATAACGTGTTGACTTTTGATGGTGTGTCCTTACAGGATGCGATCCTCAAGCAGCAATCCACCATCGATGTGCAAGACCAGCCTAGCAGGTTTGTGCTCGCTTTGGTACGAGTTATTTACTCATCAAGTATCCCATAATTCACACAGAAATGGCCTTATCATGATCAAATATCTTTACCACATGTAATATGTCACATTATTTTATTAGCACATGAATGTCACTCACAGTTACATAATAACCTCGTCATTTACAGGAACAATCATATCAAAACAAGAATGTTTTAACAGCTTTTTAGAGATGTGATCAGATGTGAATGCTCTTTAAATTCTGTCGTCTTGTATTTATTTGAAACAGAGGAGCCACACCAGCAGCTGGCCATTGAGACGCTAGATGAGTTGGACTGGTGTCTGGAACAACTGGAGACGCTGAAAACGCGACACTCCGTCAGCGAGATGGCTTCCAACAAGGTTCGTCGACAGAACAGGAAAACCGTGTCACATGACCTACACGTAGACACCCACGCACGTGGAGAAACGTGCTGGTTCCAGTGGATTTGATGAAGAAAACACCCAGGGTGGTCATTGCAACTTGAAACTGACAAAAGCCCAAATAGGTAATGAGACTTGTACCTGTAGACAGGTACTTTGGTGAAGTCCTCATGAGGTCCAGCTTCTTGGGTTTTGAAAGCGTCTTTTCCAGATGTGCAATAAGATTTAAATTAGGGCTCACTGGAAGGTCACGTCAGAAAAGTCTGGGTTTTGGGTCAGCATCTTGCTGGAGAACCCATGACCTACAACTGAGACCAAGCTTCCTGACACTCGGCACCACATTTGTCTCCAGAACATCTCGGCAGTCTTGAGATTTCATTGCACCTGCACAGATTGAAGACACCCTGTGGCAGCTCCGGACCAGAACCGAGCCTCCTCCGTGTTTTCACAGTAGCAACAGTCTGTTTTTTTCTTTTTCATGCTTCATTTTTGCATCTGGGAGCATGATGTGGATGCTGATGTAACTTTCCAAAAAGCTCCAGTTTTATCTCATCGCTCTACATGACATCCCTCCAGAACTTTTGTGGCTTTTCTTTATACATTTTTAAAAATCCAAGTTTTAGCAGTTTATTTTGAATCACTTTGGAAGTTGTTCTGAGCTCTTTAGTTATTATTTGTATCATTCCTTTCTTCAATTGATCATCAATAATCCTCTTGTGGTCCCATCCAGGGAGGCTGACCACACTCCCGTGGACTCGGACCTTCTAAATGAAATTTGCAGCTACAGTCGTATGAACATCAAGATTCTTGGAGATGTTCTTCTGTCTTCTGCTCCTGATCTCCTCAGACATCGCTCTCCTTTGCTTTCTTCCATGATACCAAACAGCCGAGTGACGACCTTTAACCCTTTAAACGGTCCAACCGACAGACCAAGAACACCTGAGATGTTCACCACAGGACACAGTTTAGTGTAGCATCCCGCTATGGTCAAATTCTTATCCAGGAGTACCAACTCTTTTTTTTTTTTTTTCAGGGCAGTTTCATCATCATTATTATTTATATTTATATTATCCTGTTGAACCCTAATTCAGCAGCAATGTCTGATTTTCATCAGTTATTAGTTATTTCATTGACGGTTGTGGGTTTCAGCTGGATTCAGTGCAAAGTTGCAGTGATCTGTAATATTTACTGAGCTTCTCTGCTCTGGAGGAGTTTAATATTCATTTGCATCTTGTTGCTATTTTTAAGGTAATTAAATTTTGACTCTATGAAGATTGTTCAGAAAATGGCCCAGAACCGAAGCCAAACAGCCATAAATATAATAATCTGATTTTTGTTATACTGCACCGGGAACTAGAGCGGTCATTGTTTTATTGTATCCAAAAACAAAAAAAAGGTGAAAATATTTTATCTTTTACTGAGTGTGTTTAACCCTTTATAAGGCAGTCAACAAAATACTTGAAATTTCAAATTTTAAACTCTGCAGTGTTATTGTAGAATATTAAAGGACCTCTATTAACGTTGTAATTTTATTTTGTTAAAAAAAAAAAAAAGGTTGAGGCGTATTGCTTAGTAAAGTGTCGCACCTTTATTTCCTCTTAGAGCTGGCAAGTTTTATAAATTGGATTTAGGAGCATTTTGCTCTTATAAAAAAAAAAAAAACAATGATGAATGAGCTTTTCTTTACCATAAAAGTCAAATTCACGCTTGCATTTGAACAGAACTTTTTCTGCAATAAACCGTTTTTGGAGTCTTCCACCTGAAGGAGCCACAACTTACTAAACTTCCTCCCAGCAAAGTTTCTCAGCTCCCCGGTACAAACAACAAGACTCCAGACTTTTCCTCTATTCCCCCACTTTCTCCTCAAAGTAGAGCATTTACAGTCTGTACGTGTCACATGATCACATGACCACGGAGGTTACCTGTCCTGAAGCATTTATGCTGAGGACATCCATCACTACAGTCTCCATCAGCTGACAGCAGTCATTATCACAGATTTATGATTCAAATATAAAGAAAAAGATAAAAAAGGTGACTTATTTTGCCTCAGTGCCACAAGAAAGCAGGCAAGATTATCAGTTAATATCTTTATTCTGTTTAAAACAGATTCCAACTGTAATTCAACCAATAAAAAGCGTATCTTATCAAATTTAGGGAGATAAACCTCAGTTACCTAAACATGCAGTGTATTTACTGTTTTTTCTGACATTTTTAACCGTTTACACACAATAAATGTTTTTTTTTTTATGCTAGGATAATTTGCATTGTGTGAAAGCATGTTTTTATTTTCTCATCTTTTGCTCCTTGGATCTTCGTGGTTAATGCACCGTTTATTTCAGCCGTGCACGGTCTGCTGTTTTTATTTTTTATTTTTTTTTCACTACATGAATGCCTCAACTCCCAGCTGACACATGCTTTTTTACTCATATCACCTCAGTGTGCAGGGTGTGCACATGGTGTGCATGACAACTTCTGCTTCTGAGGCTGTCCTGCCCACTTTGAGCATCTCCCAGCCAATGACGGCCCTCTGGTCGGCTGACCGGGCTGTAGTCGTTTTATGATTGGCTGCTATTTTTAGACTCTTTCTTTTTTTTTTAAGGGGGCGGGGTTTAGTAGTACCTCATTCTGGCTCTGTTTACACACATTTGTGAGCAGGCAGTAGCCAAGTGTATGAGGAAGATGCAGAGGGAGGGAGGCGGTGGGGCTTCTCAGCCTTGCATCCTCTCGTCTCATGGCATTCTCATAGCTGGACATCCATCTCCTTCCTCCTCAGTGGAAATCTAAACATCAAAGCTGGATTTCATGTCCCTCTGATCTGTTGCTCTGCTGGACAACATGTCAGAGGACAACAAGGAAACCGTCCTCTCTCTAGTCCTCTTTCATGGTTAATTTTTTGCCCTGACATGCCAGAAGTGAGTCTTTTCATCTCCATGTCACGGATGGTCAGTCAGGTAAGAGGTGATGGACGGGTGTGGGAGGGGTTTGCTCAGCAGTTTGAGTTGCTTGTTTGGTGAAAGTGAAGATGTTCGAGATGCGATGCTGAATGGTTTCTGAACCTCTGAACGTCGTTGCATCTCTCATCCAAACCACTGAATCTTTCTGTGTCTAAAAGCCACATCCATCGCTTGAAAGAATATTTGCAAAATGTTTACTAAAACAGAGTGGAACCGTGTACTGTCAATCATGTAGACGGTTATTTTTTTATTTTTAAGCGGTCTCCTGGATACTTGTTTTCTTTGTCTCCAGTTTAAGAGGATGCTGAACCGAGAACTCAGTCAGCTGTCTGAGACGAGTCGCTCTGGGAACCAGGTGTCCGAGTTCATCTCCAGCACCTTTCTAGGTGAAAACAGTAAATAGATGGGCATGAAATAGTAAATGATAAAGATATTTCTTTCTTAATATGAACTGTTTGTCTGACCTTATCTGATAGAAAAACCACATGACATGGACATCATGTCTTCCCCCACCAAGGAGAAAGACAAGAAGAAGCGACCCATGTCCCAGATCAGTGGCGTGAAGAAGGCTACCCACAGTCTCGCCCCCTCCACCATACCTCGATTTGGGGTCAGTGTTACCCAGGAAGGACTCCTCGCCAAGGTAACGGGACAAGTTCAACATTCGTTCATTTGTCATCTTATCGTTCTGATGTGTCAGATATTCACTGGTATCTATTCGCCGACAGGAACTTGAGGATATAAACAGATGGGGTATTGACATCTTCAGGGTGTCAGAGTATTCTGGACGTCGAGCACTGACCGTCACAATGTATACGGTCTTTCAGGTAAAAGATCAGAGTGGAGGTATAAAAAAAAAAAAATGGATCTTTACCTTGACTGATCCAGCATCTGGTTTATTTTGTCTCCTGCTGCTGTAGGAGCGTGACCTGCTAAAGACCTTTAAGATTCCTGTGGACTTTTTCATTAACTTCATGATGACGTTGGAGGATCACTACCATGCCGATGTAGCTTACCACAACAACATCCATGCTGCAGATGTGGTCCAGTCTACGCACGTGTTGCTGTCCACACCTGCGCTGGAGGTAGGACATTAGGGTGTCCTTCACAAAAAAACAAAGAAATAGACAAAGTTCCATCCATCCATCCATCCATCCATCCTTCCATCCATCCATCTTCTTCCACTTACCCGTGGTCAGGTCGTGGGGGCAGTAGTCTAAGCAGGGAGACCCAGACTTCCTTCTCCTCAGCCACTTCGTCCAGCTCATCTGGGGGGATCCCGAGGTGTTCCCAGGCCAACTGAGAGACATAGTCCCTCCAATGTGTCCTGGGTCTTCCCCTGTGTCTCCTCCCAGTGGGACATGCTCAGAAAACCTCACCAGGGAGGTGTCCAGGAGACATCCTCACCAGGTGTCCGAGTCACCTCATCTGGTTCCTCTCGATGTGGAGGAGCAGCGGTTCTACTCTGAGCTCCTCCCGGATGACTGAGCTTCTCACCCCATCTCTGAGGGAGTCCCCGGACACCCTACAGAGGAAACTCATTTCCTCCACTGGTATCAGCGATCTTGTTCTTTCTGTCACGACCCACAGCTCGTGACCGTAGGTGAGGGTAGGAACATAGACGACTGGTAAATTGAGAGCTTCAGCTTCTTCTTCTTCACCACAACAGACCGATAAAGAGTCCACATCACTTAGGACGCTGGACCGATCCACCTATCAATCTCACGCTCCATCCTTCCCTCATTCGTGAACAAAACCCCGAAATACCTGAACTCCTCCACTTGGGGCAGCACCTGATCCCTGACCTGGAGAGCGACCCCCACCTTTTTCTGCCTGAGGACCATGGTCTTGGATTTAGAGGTGCTGGTTCCCAACCCAACTGCTTCACATTTGGCTGTGAACCGCTCCAGTGAGTGCTGAAGGTCCTGGCCCGATGAAGCCAACAGAACCACATCATCTGCAAAAAGCAGAGACCCAATTCTGAGGTCACCAAACTGGACCCGCTCCACCCCTCAACTGCACCTAAAAGTTCTGTCCATTAACTTCATGAACAGAATCAGTGACAAAGAGCAAACATTAGGATCAATACACATGTTGATTGTTGTCTCTTGTGTCTTGTTTCAAGGCTGTTTTTACTGATCTGGAGATTCTTGCTGCGTTGTTTGCGAGCGCCATCCATGATGTAGATCACCCTGGAGTTTCCAACCAGTTCCTCATCAACACCAGTGAGTGTGGAAACTTTCTCGAGGTTTATTTGAAAACGCGTTCTTACTTTGGCTTTTTGCTAGCAGACATGGAACACACAATTTGTGTGATTTATTTCACCTTCAAGCCATATCTGAATGTTGTTCCTTCAGACTCCGAACTGGCCCTGATGTACAATGACTCGTCGGTGCTGGAGAATCACCACTTGGCCGTCGGATTTAAGCTCCTGCAGGAAGAAAACTGTGACATCTTTCAGAACCTGAGCAAAAAACAAAGACAGTCCCTGCGTAAAATGGTCATCGACATGGTAACCCCTTTTGTTTCTTTTTTTTTCTTCAGGGATAGCCTTTTTTTGGGGGGGGGGGGTTAGTTTTTAAAAACTAATTCTGATTTAATTTCACTCTCGCAGGTGTTGGCCACTGACATGTCCAAACACATGAACTTATTAGCGGACCTGAAAACTATGGTTGAGACAAAGAAAGTTACCAGTTTGGGTGTCCTGCTGCTGGACAACTACTCAGACAGGATACAGGTGAGAAGGGTAAACTTTAAAGAAAGGAGGTGAATCTGGGTTGACTTTATACTCACCCGCCGTTTGTCGCTGCAGGTTCTTCAGAACATGGTCCACTGTGCCGACCTGAGCAACCCCACCAAACCTCTCGAGCTGTACCGTAAGTGGACAGATCGGATCATGGTGGAGTTTTTCACTCAGGGCGACAGGGAGAGAGACAAAGGAATGGAGATCAGTCCCATGTGTGATAAGCACAATGCTTCAATAGAGAAGAACCAGGTATGGAGTAAAGATGTATGAAAAAAAGGCCCTCAGTTTAAAATGAAATTTATTTAATTTCTCACACTACGTCCCATCTATCTCTCTCTTTCACCTTTCAGGTGGGTTTCATTGACTACATTGTTCATCCTCTGTGGGAGACGTGGGCTGACCTGGTCCACCCTGACGCTCAGGAGATCTTGGACACTCTGGAGGATAACAGAGAGTGGTACCAAAGCATGATCCCTCACAGCCCCTCACCCAGCCCACTAGACCAGGAGGAGGGGGACCTGGTGGGGGAAGCTTCGGCGCTCGCCAGGGGCAGCAGCTCCACCTCGGCAGACAAGTTTCAGTTCGTGCTGACCTTGGAGGAGGAAGAGGATGAGTCTGACACGGAAAGCTCGCCCGATGAAGAAAAGGGCTACAGCAGCAGTGGCGGCGGCGGCGGCGGCGGCAGCGGCGGGGGGCATGAACTCGGCAGAACCGAACACAGACGTGGATTCAGTTCAACTCAGCGGCTCAATAAAATCCTCACTAGCGACTCAGGCAGGACATTTTCTTTAGACTCTGAGAAGGATATGGAAGAAGACAGAGAAACAGGCCAAGAAGGCATCTCCGAGGTCCCATGCTTCAGGCTTGGCACATAGCACCAGGCACGGCGGTTTCTCCCCATGGCCTTCTTTTCTTCATTTTTATTAATATCAGTGCCTCGTCCTCTTTCATTACCCTTCTCCCAGTCCAAGAAAAAAAAAACACAACACACACGCACACACCTCTGGTTTTCTGTGGATAGGGTGACGGTGGTATTCGGGTGGGTTGAGGAGTGCAGGTGGGTGCCGGAGTGGAAGTGGGTTTGGATTTTTATACAGCAGTCGCTGGCACTGGAGAGACACAAACCAGCTGAGTCATCAATGACAAAAGACACATTTCTGACCGGCTTGTTGTGTTCTGTGTCTCTATTCACTCAAAGCTTGGACAACATAAAAACAAGTAATACAAAAAAAAAACCAAAACAGTTTTTTGTGTACTGCAACTAAAGTCCTAAGTGTCCTCGCTTTTTTAGAGTATTTGTGAAAAAAAAAAAAAAACAGTAATTAGAAACCCAAAAAAACCCCCCAAAAAAACCACAACACTTACTTTAGACAGACAGACTACCGGGGACGACATAAAACTAAACAGTTTGAGATCAAATCCGTTGTTCTTGAACTTTTAGTTAGAAGACGTGATATTCATCATTCTATGCAGAAAACTTTAAACGTAGCAAATATTTTGAGCAACTATTACTGTTACTGTACACACAAAGAAGCGCTCCTCCCTGCTGATGCACCTCCTGGTGAACTGTGCTCAGCCCAGCAGGCGCTCTGGAGGGTGAACACGGATTGTGATGAACGAGCTTGCACTTGATGTTCTCAGCCTTTTCAGATATATTGTTTTTATTTTTTTATAGTCCTAAACTAATATATTGTCAGTGAAGAAACTGTGCCAGAGTTACTGTATTTGGAGGACGCTCCAAGAAGTGCATCAAAAACAATGCAGGCTTTGCCACGAGCGCCCCCCAGTGTCTACAAGTGGAAATGAAGGTCTGGTACTCAGGCAAAGTTTGATCTTGAAACTACATTCAAACTGTTTTTGGAACATTCATCCTCTGTTTTTGATTATTTTGTTCTTTAATTTTACTTAAACAAAAAAATGTATTCATTTTGCTTAGCATATATTTTATCAGTTTGCCTTTTAAGTTGAAGCACTTTTTGATTTAGTCCATTGCAAGCCCTAACTGGTTTTTTGTTTGTTTGTTTGTTTGTTTTTTGAGGGGGTCTTTTGCCAAAACATAAACACAATAACAGCTGTTGACAAGAAACAACAGCCAGTACAGATACTGTTAAAAAAAAAAAAGAATTAGCTTGAAATACATTGAACTTTATATTCAGATCCATCTCTCACCATCCACCCACAGAACTCTGGGTTTTTTTTGTTTTTTTTTTTGTTTTTTTTGTAAAATCTGCTTGCATAAATTACATAACTGATTAAGAGGTGTGTGATAGAAGTATTAAGGTTACAAGGACAGCCACTGCCATTATAGTAACTGTTAAAAAAAAAAAAAATCACATGTTACCAAGAGACATGTTGCCTGTGCCAGAATTGTCTTCTCTATCCTCTCGTTGATCAATATTTTTGCTCTTTGCAGGGACATAGTCAATGACAAAACAAGTGCCCAGCAAGCATGACACAACCAGTACTGTAATTTCCATTTTGCCACTGGCTACTTTCCATCAGCGACTGATATAGTTGGTTGATTGTAGCACCCTCTGTGCCAATCTGACCTCCGTTCCTTTTTTCTAACTCAGATAGTATTTGAAACTTTTATTGTCTTAAAACTGATTTTTTTTTTGTCTTCTTATGAGTGAATGACTGGTTAGATTTGTTTTTCCAAGTATTTGCAAAGAAAAAAAAGCACTTTGAATGGTACTTTTACAGTTCTGCACTTCCAGTGATGACGAAGATGTAAAATGTGACTTTGCTACTGTGGTTTTTTTGTTTGTGTGTGTGTGTGTTTGTGTGTGTGTGCGTGTTTGTGTGTGTGTGTGTGTTTTTGGACGGTCGATTGGTTTACCTGAGTTGCAGAAGCTGGACCACTTTTGAAGTGTAGATAAAGGACGGTGGGGAATTTTTATAACTGACTGTGCAAAAAAAAAAAAAAAAAGGAAGAATAAATAAATAAATCTGTTGAAATGCATGAAATTACAGACTGTAAACGGGAAGAAGAAGAAGACTGCTTTAAAATTTTAAGCTATCTTATTTTATTTCACTATAAAGAAAAAAAGAGCTGTTCATACACATGTATACTTTTTTTCTCTTTGGGGTAAGTGTTTTTGCTTTTTATTTATTTGTTGTTTTTGTTTGTTTGTCAGTCCTCGCTGTAGCATCACCAGACCTCATGGGTGCCTTCAACACTACACTTTAACCAGCACAACGTACAGCATGCAAAGATTAAGCCTGCATCTCCGCTTGTCACAAATTCTTTAATTTTGTACATTTTCCTCACAGTACTTAATGTGCATTTTATTATTGTTGTTGTTGTTTTTATTTATATGCTATCTGTCAGAACAATGACACAAACAAAGTATTTTTGTGTAGGTTTATGTACTGTCAAGTCAGAAGGAACAGATTTCAACTATTACTAAGCTTTTTTTTTTTTCCTTTCACAGTTCTTTAAGTCAGAAATTACATAAAACGTTAGGAAAATATTGTTTGTTTGTTTGTTTTTATTGTGTAGGACAAAGCTGAGTGACAGATTTCTGAAGCGTCTCATTCCCGTCTTCCTCTGTTTGCACTGATCTCACCTGATTGATTATCAATGATACTGCGGCATGTGTTGATCTGAGAACTGTTGAATTTAAAATAATTGCGTAATCATGCAGCCTTAACAGCCATCGCAGGTCAGTTCTTCTGCTCTTTGTGATTTCATGAATAAGGATATAATGAGATGATGCGGCTCTGACAATCCAGACCCTGCAGTTTGACCGAGGGTCTGTTAGACGTCTTTCCAACTACAACTGTAGGTCTTTCCAATAAAGGAGAAACACTTTGCTGTCTAATGTCGTGTTTTATGCCTTAATGATAAATCATTAATAAAACACAAGTCGAAATAATCTCATTAAAATATCCAAACATTTCAAGAATAATTACCTATATAATAAGGTTATAAGAGTCTAGCCACACTGAATTTTCAGTTAGTCTGAGTGGAAATTATAAAAGAACATGAAGCTAGGCTGTAAAACATTGGGATTTTTCTTGAACGTGTCATCACAGCGATAAGAAGGTTCTTATAATTTCTAAAAACCTTCCTATGTCTCAGCTGGGATTTTGGACTACTATTTTTCTCCAAAAGTCTGATGCCTCACACCAAGAAGGTCCCTGGTTTGAATCCCAGCACGCATCTTTCTGTGTGGAGTTTGGAGATTCTCCCCGTGCTTCTGTGGGCTTCCTCCCACAGTAAAAAAAAGTCATGTATGTGAGGTTGATTAGTGATTGTAAAATACCCGTGGGAGCGAGTTTCTGTACGTAGCCCTGCAGTGTACTGGAGGCCTGTTCGGGGTGAACCCCTGCCTTGTACCCGAGGAGAGCTGGGATAGGCTCCAGCAGACACCCGCGACCCTGAACGTGAATGAGTGGGTGCAGATAACAGATGGATGGATCTCCAGCTCTCTGAGGCTTGGACACCTAAATAAGGATCACTCTTGGACAGCTACAACAAAATCTTGAGATTGTCTCAGCTTTGGCTCTATACCTATGTTTGTGAATGAATGAATGAATGAATGAATGAATGAATGAATGAATGAATGAATGAATGAATGAATGAATGAATGAATGAACA
>JAOWBL010039501.1:0-27072 GCA_028564865.1 Zenarchopterus dispar | reverse complement strand
TTTTTTCCCTAAAATGGCGGTAATTTCTAAATGCTAAATATCATATTTTTGTGAAAGCTTTTTTCAGTTGAACCCAGAAGTCTACACTTTGATGACATCTTGCTTGGTTTATTTTAGATCTGTTGAGATGGTCTGTAAAGCTCTTGAAATTCTTGTGGACCGAACTGTCTTTGGTCCTCTGTCTCCAGCGTCCTCGCTGCTGCGACGCTGGCATTTTCTGCTCATTACCGTCTCCTGAACATTTATCATCAACGCTTCCGTCCCCATCACTAATTCCTCCCTCTGCATCTCGTCTGCGGTCCTGCCGGGTCGCCACATGAGAGCTGTTACACGGCGGCCGCCGTTGACATGCAACACAAGTGACACGTTGAGACGCACAGACGTCTGTTAAAGCTGTGTGTGTCACAGCCGAGCTCTATGCACACACACACACACACACACACACACACACACACACACTCACGCACATCTTTGCCTCTAACATATACGTAGTGTGTTAGTACTATCAACATCATGTCCCTGCAGCCTATCAACTAACTGCACATATGACTGAGTGTTTAAATTGTTTTTGTAATTTTTTTAAGTTAAACTACAACTTTCATGTAAGAAGTAAACTGTGGGAATCACTGCAGTTACACAGCTTCTGTGCCACAGCAAAACAACAGATACTAGCTAGATTTAGATTTGTTCATGTTTGGAATAAAATCATGTCAAATGTTTGAACATCGATAAGAATTTATTCCCTGGGCTTCACGGCTGTGAAATGATCAACTATTACATGTTTAAGATGATGGACTTTTCCTTCAGTTTTCGTTTAGCAACAGAACAGTTGGTGTGGTTTTATTCTTCTTTTAAAAAGTAAAAAGACGTACATTTTAAGTTACAGTTGATAAAATTGGGACAGAAAGTTCCATTAAAGCTTATCAGTTAAATCTGAGCTCACAGCTGAAGTCAATAAACAGTTACGACTTTCCCACCGATCAAATTTCCTACATTTTTGTTCTTTTATGGCCCATTCATAACTATTGCTGGTGTATTGTAAACTTTAGATAAGAACCCCCTTGACTATATGTTTTATTTGAAACAGACATGTGAAATTCAAATGTATGTCACCCATTACTGAAACACTGAAGCCCCTAAAATCTTTTCTGCTTTCCAATATTCTTACAACTCAAGCTTCTATACATCCTTGTTTTAAAGGGAAAAACATCATGAGAAACAAGCCAGTTGGCCTTGCACTAAGCCCTCAAGTTTCGCTCTATTGTTCAGGCTTTTCTCTTTTTTTCTGATCTGGGTTTTAGATCAGATCAGAGGTCTGGGAGCACTTCAGCTGAACTTGAGAAAACCAGGAGAGACGGGGATGAATGAGCTATTACACGATCCCTGGCAGGAAAGATGGATGGAGACGGATCGCGAGCGGACAAAGAAACGAGCTGAGACGACGGGGCGAGGGACGCCCCACATTCCCGCAGCTCCAGACTCTCCGTCCGACTCCTGGTGACGGTTCGGCCCGCTCGGCCTGAGAGCAGCTAACACCCGTCCGTACGTGCATCCGGGCGCTGCCGACTGAGAAAATAAACTCATTAATTCACAGGCTGTAAGCAAAAACAAACAGAGCCTTTCACTCTGAAAACCACCGCAATCTGCTTAAAACAGGACACCCATGTGAGTCTTTGTGTTTACAAGTGCCCCCCGCCTCGACCAGACAAAGTGAATATTGTATTAGACAGAAAGTGCGTGTCTGAAGTTAGAGTGAGCGCATACAAGTAAACAAAGGAGGAATAAAAGAAGCAGAGGACGGAATGATGCATGATGGGAGGTTTTTATCTGGAAGCAGGGGACCCAAAGTCCAGCTCAATTTAACACAGATCACGAGCACTTAATGACGTGCACGAACACGGACGCTGTTACTGTCGTGATGGGGTGTTGTTGTTAGTGAATTAGATTTAGACAGAATTAGAAACTATATTTGGTAGAGACAGGATTTTTGAAAAAATGACAAGACAGCAAACATACTCAGTAACAAAGAGAAAGTGATGAATTGATTTTTTTTGAATAAATCTAAAATTTAAACTGTAAACACTTGGGCAAACTCCCTCAGGCACTTCTGATACAGTTTAAGAGTGTTAAATAAATCAGCCCTGGTCCAAATTTTTATCAGAATGAAGGAGCAGCAGTTGCCATAGTGATAGAGTGGTTAAAAAAACAACAACAAATGAACTGTTTCTATGGGACTAACGTCCTGGTTCTGGTTTAACCACACCAAATCCTGTTCCGTTTCTGAAGCCACGCTGTCGTGGACCTACTTCGGTGCTCCTGGACATTATCTTCTGCTTCAGCCATCTTCTGCTGAGCTTCAGCTCCTGGACAGACCAGCTGCTGGGACTTCATCTTCTCCTCCATGATGACAAATGGTCCAAACTCAAATCATGATGCATGATGTTTTCCAGCTCTAGTGACTCCTGGGTTCTTCTTTACCTCAGCGTGAATTCTTCATGGTGTCTTGTGAGTCATCTTGGCTGGCCGCCCACCTTCAGGAGGAGTAGCCACAGACCTAAACTGCCTCTATTTGCATGCAGTTTGTCTAAGTGTGGATGCCTGAACATGTTGAGATGACTCTGTATCCCGTTCCCACCTCATCCAGATCACCCACTCTTGATCACATGTCTTCAGAGATCTCTATTTTGCTACTCATGCTCCACATCAGCAGATGATTCTCAGAAAGAGTAAAGTGTCTTTTTCTAGTCCTGTAGCTCTAATCCACACATCTACATTCAGTTTATTAACTGGACTACAAGAACAAACAACTAACTAACAAGCTTTTCTGAAGGTATTAGTCAATGGGTTCACTTACTTATGTTTTAATTCTGCGTTTGATTTCCAAACTTAAATAACTGTTTCTGTCTTATCAGATTACATACATCATATTTGTCTACTGTTGTGACGTAGATTCCATTTTATGGTAAATTACTGCTGAAAACCAGTTAGTTCTGCCGTATCTGGTACCGCACGTTAGAACAGAAACTTTTCCATATTTTAAATGACTTTGAAGTGAGACATCAGGAACAGGGAAGGAAAGCATCAGAGCTATCACAGTTATCTATCACACTTTCGCTGAGGTGAAAACAGATGTTGTCCTGCTTTAACTTCTACTCACTAATTCATTGAAATTAGATAATGACAGCTTTTCCTGTTACTAAATGACTTCTCCATCCTCCTGGTAGTACAAACACCCTCCGGGTGCATGAGGAACACAAAATGAGGAGTTGATGGAGGAAGTCCAGCCAATTTGGGGAAAAAAAGGGAACGAAAGCTGTGTGACAGAGGAGGGAGAAACTGAAAGAGTAAGAAGATGAGACGCACTGAGAGGTGAGAAGAAATTAACTTATGAAGATAAGAAAGGGGAGACTGAAATCTCTCAGGAAATTATGTACAAGAGGATAAACTGTGAGGTCAAATCTGAGGTCACGGAGACAGGAAAAAAGAAACTGCGAGGTCACTAATGGGAATCTTAGAGGGAAAGTTCTTCCCACAGTCCTCATGACGTAAAAGCCGACGGTTTCTGATCACAAGTTAGAAATAAAAATGTTTTATACGCTGCTATTTATTAGTCTTGACAGTTCTGTAAGAGAGGCTTTGTCTGAGAAAATTGCAGAGAGGAGCATTCATTTTTTCCACTTGTTTTTGCACAAGGTTGGACTTAGTTTGCTTCACAGCAGAAACCTCCACACTCTCAATACCACCGAAATATCCTGGAGAACTTCTTATATTATATATTGGAGGATAAAAATGTCACCTAATAAAATCTGCTTAAACAACAAGCAGTTCAAATATGTTAATAATCAAGAAAAAAAAGAAGGAAGGGAAAAAATCAGGAATGAGGGTGGGGTGCTGGACTTGGTGGCTCTGTTTCTTTTTTTTTTAATATAGTAATATTTCTTACACTGCAAATCCAACAAGCATTTATTTTAAACGTGTCACTGTTTGGCTTTCATAACCTTAACGACAACAGAAGCTTGTCAAAAACTACTTAGTTGAACGCTAAAATGTAAATGCTTGTAGACAAACAGCTGGTGGCACCAGCTGTTAGCCAGAAGATGAAGCAATAAGATGATGTCATTAAAGGAGCAGCAGTGAAACCACGAATACTGGAGAATGACATGGAAATGGTGACGAAAACAGGTCGCCACATCTGGTTAAATCCAGCTGTTTTTAATGCAGGTTGTGATTTTAACAATGATGCAAAATGACCACAGTCAATCAACCTTGTATAACTGGTCAAAGAGCATTAAAAAGTAATTAAAATAATTAACATAGCATCATTAGGAAATACCTTTTTTCCTGCTGTAGTGTTAAAATTGTCATGTTTTCTTTTCTTATCTCATACTGTACGTTTCTGCAGCCTCTTCTGTGGCTTTGGTCTGAAACACTCCAGGACTGGACAAACCCACTGTGACGTCACCCAACAGTTTCTAAAGAGCAGTTTTGATGCTCATTTTTGGAGCTGCCATTTTGTTTGGAAGGAGCTGACGTGATGCCATTCAGTAAAAATGGACAAATGTCCCGTGGGCAGTCAGCTGGTACGAGCCCACCTTACGTCATTTACCACAAGCTACTGATTTTAACTTCGCATTGCTCACGCTACACTAAAATGCTAACTAACATTAGCTTACACTGAATCTGATCGAGTCTGTCCATCGGTCCTTGTTTTAGATGTCTCTATCAAACCAGCGACTCAGGCGACAACAGTCCGAGCCAAACCGAGGACTGCTGGAGCTCTGGCTAACCTGCACCAGAGCTGCCACGGCCATCCATCACGAGCTGGACACCAGAAGCTAGTCGAGATCTAGCCAGGTGGCCGGAGCAGCTGGCAGCAGCAGCTGCAGGACCGAACCCTTCCGGACCCTTCCAGGTTGGCATTGACCCAGCAGCTTCCGACCAGCTGCTGGGTCGGTTCCTCGCCAAAGGCCTCTTGGTGGCCATGCCCAATCGAAGACTGCTTCACCTGCATTACATCTGCCCTTTTTGCAGTCAGTCAGAGTGAAACATAAAATAACGGACTCCTATTGAACTTTCCGAACAAGAATAAATGTGAGCTCACGCACGCCCTCGTCAGCGCGGCAGGGCTACTGCCTGCCTCATCTGATGTCTTTTCAGTGCAGCTTTTTGTCAGAGCCTAACACTACATAAGTGATAGACATACGTGAAATACATTAGCTATTATACGGAAAAGGGGGACAAATAATAAAATGTTTACAATGTATAAACACATTTTAATAAAGCCTTACAGTTGTAGCATACACTGAGTAAACAAAAGGTTTAACCCAGTTTGCAAGGGACTGAGCAATCTGACATGAGCGCAACTCGGTGCTGCCTCACCTCGCTGCTGACGCTGCAATTGAAGAGGAAATACACAAAACACAGCGATTTTGATTATAAAAATGATTGAAATTATTTGAACCATATAGAAATTGCATTTATAGCACAGATCTGTGGACCAATATTTATTTTATCATTAGCATACATCTCATGATGGCAGTGCCTCACCTGCCTCCCCTGACCGCACGTCCCTGGTAATTTTACCTGAAGCAGGATGCTAAATGCCCACCCCCTCCCCTGTGAGATCTAAACAGTTTTTAACAGCAGGCTCTGTTTTACTTGTGCTGTTACTGTGCACGTTCACAAGGAGTCAAATGGAAACTGACTCAATTTTGGTGCGACCCCCAATGGCCATCTGGGAAACTGCAATTTTCCCCACTTCTGTTGAGGTGTCAGTGTGGCTAACTCTTTGCAACCCCTTGAGAAATATCTGAAGAGAAGTTTCAGATGTTCGGGCACTTTCTTTGGTTTAGATTTAATTCAAGCAAGCATGTGAAGCTAGAAGACAAAGGAAAATCCCTTTTATATAACTTTTAATTTATAATACTCTGTAGAGCACCAATATCCAAGCAAAGGTTTAATGATGTGACTAGTAGTTTTCACAGCCATCACGCCAACATTTTCACACGAGGGCTCAGCTATAGCAGAGTTTTCACATCATCTACATTATTGCTCTGTATTGCACAACAGCTCTGTCTCTCCCTGTCTCCCAGCTGAGCAACGCTTATTTCCAGTACAGCCAACAGGAAGCCTAATAAGCTCAGATGGTGACTTTTCTCCTGAAAACTGAACAGGAGGAAATCCTGTGTGCTATCTAGCGCCAATGATGATGATGATGATTGCAGAAGCGCTCCAGGCTGAATGAAACAATGAGCCTAGCTTGGCAACAGCAGTCAACCTCACTTAAACACACGCTTTACTGGCCTATTATCTCTAAACTTGAGTGAGTCATGACCAGCAACTGGAGACTCAGATTAAAGAAGGAAGAAGAATAGTGGAGGCATGTGAACAGGCCAGAAAAAGACACTGCAGTTATAGGCAAAATGCCAATTATCTATAAAAATCACACGTTTTAGTCCTACTAACAGCAAAACCAGTAGAACTAAAAGCATGAAAAGATAAGTCTAAATCTTTTAAAGCTATTTGAATTCCGTTCCCTAAAACATAACAGAGCGTTCATGTCTCCAGTAATAAAAAATGTAGCACTTTAAATGATTATAATGTTGCACGCTGCCAAAGTATTTGCTTGTGGTTGCCGTTCCTAATAAAGGCTGTAACGAGACGGGCGAACCCCGGTGGATCTGACCGCAGAGGCGCAGCGCTGCGCACCCTGACTGCGCTGCGGAGCATGTGCGCCTCCGAAAACACATAAACCCGAAACAGTAGCCAAAACACCGAGACCCAGATTAAACGCTTCCAGCTCGGACCACCGCGGAGAGAGAGAGAGGAGGAGAGAGAGAGAGAGAGAGGAAAACAAGCTCGAACAAACTTTCACACCCCAAAGAAAACAAACTCACAGACTGTCTTTACTGAAGTCATGACTCCAGATAAACGTTTCTTACCTGAGAGTCAGTGAGTGCCACCTGCGCACGAGCGCGCGCAAAAAAGGACATTTCAAGCATCTCTGTGAGGAGAGATAAAATAAATTACCTTTGTAGGACAGTCTCAGCCGCGGCACATTTATCTTGGTGGCAGAGATGGTGGCGATGAGAAGCGCAACAATTATCATGTTGAAGTAGAAAAGTCCAAAGCCCATCTTCTGAGATGTCCTGATGCTTTTAAATGACGCCAAGTTTCCAGCAATGAGATGATATGCTCAAGAAACGTGATCCTTCTGATCAGAGTGGCCACATCAGAAGGTTCAGGTAACCTTCTCCGAGCGCGTAAAGCGGCGCCGACTGCCACTCTGCCCGGAACTGCTGAGGGAGGGGTTCCCTGGCTCGGTTCTCAGGACTTCAGGAGTTCACTTCCACAGCAGCCCCACAGAAGTCTGCTCCTGCCACGGAGAAAGAGAGGGAGGGAGAGAGAAAGCGATACCACGCCTTACCACGAAAGAGAGGGAGAGAGAGACTCGGCCCAATTACGCGTAACAAAACAGGGTGCACGCGGCGGAGCGCGCCCACAGATGATTCATGGCACGACGTCATTATCTTTTATAAGTAAAGTAAATCAGTTTTAACATAATTAGTCTCACCAACAACACATAAAAACATGTAATAATGCAGACAGATGTATTAAATTGTTAATAATTCCTTCAGATTGTTTGTACAAATCTCAAGCAACTGCAGCATATGTGATAACAGATGTTAAGATGTTGAATTAGAGTACATGAGTTTATAATAACAGAGAGCAGAACAATCCTTGGTCAAATGGAAACATTGTTGATCTGACAATGCAGCTGATACCATTTCATTTTCTAAGTTACAATGAAGGTTTTTCAACTGGCCTGTTCTCATTCCCATGCTGCTGAATATTCCAGTTACAAAGAGCACATTTACCACATAGAGAGGTATGAGTTCAGTGCCCATGGCTTGGCAGCTTAAAGTAACACCAAGCAGTTTTTTTTCTGTCTTTAACTAAGAGTCTGAATTTCATTTGCAGCAATATTTGATTACTTCTAAAAAGTGCCTCCTCGCTCTTGCAGTCTCTCATCCCTAAAACCATCCAAAGCAACTTTGGACTTCCATCCCAGTGGTATTTGGCAAAAAGCAGGCTTTATGGCACTACATTTTGCACATAAATAAATAATGAAACTAGTTCACAGAGCTACAGGAGATATTATGACCAAAGTGACTAAGAGACCTCAGAAAATAAGGATGGAAAAGAAAATGAGAGGAACTGAGGAAGCTGAGTGAGAGTAAATGCTGGAAAATGTGTTAAAAACAGCCAGACCTTCTCCCCTGCAGGTGGACTATCTGACCTGGAACTTGCAAAAAATTCCTTTGTGTTACTTCAAGGAGCAACATTAAGCACACTAATCTGAAGAGATCCCGGAAGTGCCAAAACATGCACTTCCAAAAAATCACCACTAGGGGGTGGCCAGAGTCAGTTTCCAGTGACATGTTAAAATGTGCATTTTTACAGCAGCAACAAACATATTTAATGCCTCCAGACATTAGGGCTAACACCAGGATTAACATCAAGAAATGGTTGGTAAACATATATAAAGCCACAAATTTATGAGTAATCAGGAACATGGTTGTTTGAGTGATGGTTGCATTGCAGTCTATGGTGTCAAAGAGCTGGCTATTATTGAGGCAACGGCTAACCATCCCACACAGATGACAGGACATGTTCGGCTGTTAATGTCATTAGCAGATCTCTGCCACCACGTCTGGTATCTGGGACGATTGTTGAAACAAAGGCTGCTGTTGGCAGGTGAATTAGCCTTCTGCCAAGGACCGACAGGCTTGTGGGTGGAGGCAGAGCCAGCAGCTGGGGGATGAGCTGGCAGCCGCTGCAGTCATCTGGTCTGCATGAGTCACCTAACTGGACCGAGGCAAGGCCAGCGATGGATGGCCTCGCCTGAAATGATGTCAGATCCCATCAGAATGAATGCAAGGTATTGTTAGTTCGAACCACAGGTTAACATAAGCCAAGTTAAGGTGGGTGTGTCCCATCAGACTTACCTGTTCTGTAATATTTGTCCATTTTTGCCATCAGTTATAGTCCAGAGGTTTAAAGAACTAGCTTTGGCTTCAACACCTGTGGGTGACATCATGGGTTTGTCCAGTTGTTTCTTATGCAGACTATTTTTTTCTTTCAGCAAACACTGCATCATGAAACAACAACAACATCTGCTTATGGAGGAAGGGTGGTAGAAATGGAGTAAATCGAGAGGCTTGTTTTGGAGGCTTTTTATGGCAGTTTGTGTTTTCCTCAAATAAGCTAGCTCTGCTTCTGTGTCTGTTGTGAGTCCTGTTTTTCTGACAGTTTCATTGTTACTTCTGGTTGGTTTGATTTAAGGCACCAAAAAATGTCAGTAAAGTTCATGGTCTCACTTAAAATTCATGAATGATGTTGACCCTACCTACCTAGGATACACCAAGCCACACTGACAAGGTGGTGGGATGCTATATGTTGAGAGGGAAGAAACCAAGTTTGTAAGCGAAATGGACTAAGATGTGAAGCTGCGTGAATTTTCTGAAATAACTGAATCTCACAGTTTAATGAAAAACGAACACACATCTCCATCTCAGCATTTCTCTCCCTGGCATTTCTTTTGTGCGACTCACCATATTTATGTGATATGCTCAGCAGTTTAATTAAGTTGTAGGGTACCTCCTCAAAGCCCCCCTCCTAGAAACATCTATTCACAGGCGATCCTGTGAGTGCATGCAGGGGTCACGGCGGAGTGGGAAAGAGCCATTGAAGGTGTCAGTGCTGCTGCAGGCCTTCGTCCACTGGGAATATGTGTTTGTAGCAGGAAAGAGAGTGGCATACATGGTTCATACATGCTGGGAGGCAGTGTGTGGGAAAGCAGAGGGGTGTCAGGATGTTGGTGGGGTGGTTTGAGGGACAAGTGAGGACTTTTGTGCTCACTTCAGCACTAGAAGTCCTGTCTGCTTATAAAAGTTGCATCGGGTGTCAGATTTGTCGAGTCAGACAAGTCACTTGTGTGCATGCAAGAGTATCTCAGTACAAGATATTAAATGTCATTTTTTTATGCATGCCTTATGTGAGCCCCACATGTAATTATTTATGTATTACCAAGAAACAAAATAGCCTCTTGTTGTCAAATGAAACCTCACTCTAGGCAGGTAACCTCCATCTTCTTCAGCTAACATCACGCTTCTTGAAATGAAAGAGATCACATTTCAAGTAAACACCAGCTCTTATTGAGAGAAAAAACTTTTTCTCCAGGCACTTTTTCATGCGTGTCTTTTGTGGACAAACATGTCTGATGGATTTTTCCGTTTGGCGGTTTTATGTTACCAGAAATCAGGAAATATAATCTGTCTCTGCTCTGTCTGCTCCTTTTCTGTGCCATAAAGTGAAACAGCAGATATATGTAAAACCCGGCACAATAGGATAGAATAAAAATAAGGCTTTCCATCCGACGCAGAAGCCATAGAAGTCTGCCAGTGATGGAATCTACATGTGGTTTGCCCCCACTGGTATGGAAACACTTATATGGTACAGTAAGTTTGAAATGTTTTAAATATGGATAGGGATCATCATCGAATCTGATTTCTCCTAAAAATTTTCAACTGCCAAGGAGATCTTGTTTGTTCATGTCAAACCAAAGACACGAAAATCACTTTGTCCTCAAATGTTTGATGTAAGCAGATGAGGGCTGTGTTGCATTTAGTCTACTTTATTAAACTTGATTAAAAAAGTGAACTACTCATCAAAAAGCAATAGTTTGTTTTTCTGGCTGTCTTTGAGGACAGGCATCATCGGTGTCAGGGTTTGGAGAAGAAGGACCCAACTACAGTAGACCTGGAGGCAGAAGTAATCAGAAGTAATTTTATTTTATTCATTTTACATTGTATCCATTGGACTTTGATGAATTTCCAATAATAACGAAGGTTTTTTATGTCAAGCAGATAACACACCAACTGAGCTCACACAATTGTGACCAACTTTCGTTGGCGTTCTCGTGATCGGCGCTCTTGCTGGAGTGAAGACCTCTCGGCCCACAGTGGCTTTGCGACGGCAGATTCTTTTGAAGGATAAACAGACGTGGGAAAGCAGCAGAAGAGGCCACGAGCAGGGTTAGTGTTTAAAAGCTGAATTAATCAGTTTATAAAAGCAGCAGCTATCCTGTCTTTGTAAGTAAGTGCTCTCTGAATTTGTCAAAGGCGCTCATAGCTCTTGAAATTATGGGTTCTTTAAACACAAGTTTGTAAGAGGAACATGAGGAGGTGGGATGATTATACAAGCTTTTCTCCATTTTACTCTTTGCTTCCCTAACTCTGTCTCTAAATTCCTTACCATCATTGTTAATCATAGGAAACATGCGATTTTCAGAGATGTTTCTTGCTCTTAAACATCCCACAAAGAATCCTCTTGTGTCTCAGTTTTGCCATCCAAACTCCCGAACAACCTAATTCATCCTGAAAGGTATGCCATATTTCTGAGAATATCATCTCTTTTGGAATCAGAGTATCTAGCTGAAGGGCTTTCTTTGCACCTCACAAAATTCTCCCAGGATAAAATCAGGCTCTTCAAGCTGTCACAAAAGATGTAATGTCAAACCACCTTCAACATGTTGACATTGTGTCACTTTGGAAAATCAGGCTGCAGCTTTTTGAGTTGTGATTGGGAACGGCAGGGCGGAAGTTCATGAATTCTAAATGTGGGAAGTGGGGTACGAATAATGGATGGAGGACCATTTTGAGACACAAAGCATGAAGGCAGCTGGTGCATTTGTGTATGTGCCTCTGGGTTCATAAATGTTTCATCTTTCTTGGGAAATAAGAGCAGAACGCCACTTAATGGAGTTGACTTGAGTGGCGACAGTAAATGACAAAGTGACTCAAGGAAAGGAGATGGACAAAAATATACAGAGCTGGGCCGTGACAGAGGGAGTGTTGGGCTCAGTGTTCAATGATTAGCAGTGTCAAACACATACTGGAAACACTGGAAGTTTAAGTTCTCTACACAGAAACACACAACAGAGAGGGGAGATACACTTCATTACAAAATTATAATTATATATTCCATTATGCTGATATTGAAGTTGTGCTACAGTGATGGACAGGATGACGGATAATGTTAGACAGGAATCTCCGTGGAATATGATGTTTGTAGATGACATTGTGCTCTGTAGTGAGAGTGGGGAGCTGGTGGAGGAAAATCTAAAGGTGGGTGTGTGCCCTGGAAGCAAAAACTAACCCATGTGGAATGGTGAGGCTGCAAAGAGCGGAGATAGAGAAGATGGAGGAGTTTAAGTAACTAGAGTCAAAAGTCCAATGGAGCAACGGAGAGTGTGGAAGAGGTGGAGAAACATGTGTGAGCAAGTTGGAACTGGTGGAGAAAAATGTCTGGGGTGATGTGTGACAAAAGAGCGTCAGGAGTGTCAGGAAGAGTGTCAGTGGAGATGATTGTGGAATTCAGGAAAGTCTCAGCCCCACCATCCCCCCTTGCCCTCATGGATCTCCCCATCTCCATTGTGGACTCTTTTCACTTCCTGGGTACCACCATCACACAGGACCTCAAGTGGGAGCAGACCATCAGCTCCCTCATCAAGAAGGCCCAGCAGAGGATGTTCTTCCTGTGGCAGCTAAAGAAAGTCAAACTGCAGACTAAGATGATGGTGCAGTTCTACACAGCCATCATGGAGTCCATCCTCACCTCCTCCATCACCGTACGGTTCACTGGGGCCACCACCAGGGACAGACACAGACTGTGGGCACTGCCAAGAAGGTGATCGGCTACAACCTCCAACCTTTACAGGACCTGTACACCTCCAGGATTTTAGGCTGTGCAGGTCGGAGAGCAGCTGACCCCTCTCACCCTGGACACTGCCTGTTTAAGAAATTAGTTGGTGTGAAAGAAGAGGATGTAGAGGATAGGGTTAGATGGAAGTGGATGGTTCGCCGTGGAGATCCCCTAGGAGAACAGCCAAAAGGAGAAGAAGAAGACTGAGGTTGTTATATAACTGAGGCTACTTTGGCCTGACTTGGGCACTTTTAAATGAAGCCAGCTTGCAGTTCATTCTCATGGGAATGGTCAAGGTTATCTGCTGGAAGCAACATTAAAAAGTGAAGACTGTATTTCTAAAACTTTAGGAAAACGGTCAGCATTTATCTCAAGATCCTACATTTTCATTGTAATGTTAATGCAGAATTAAAACTGCAGTTGTCTGCTGAAACTTTTTTTCTTTCAGCTGTTCCCTTCAGGAGAACGTGGTGAATCATCCGTCTCCATCTAACCCTATCTTCTGCATCCCTCCTCTCACACCATATAACTTCATATCCTCTTTCATTGCATCCATAAATCTCCTCTTTGGCCTCTCTCTAGGCCATCTTCCTGGCAGTTCTAACTTCATTATCCTCCTTCACATATACTCACTATCTCTCCTCTGTACATGTCCAAACTATCTCAGCCTGGTCTCTCAAATTCTCTCCAAAACGGTCTTTTCCTTAGTGCCATGGTTTTCAAATGTTTGTGCCAAAAGTGCAAGACACATGCCTGCAGTGGAATAACTTATACATACTTGTTTAGACCAGAGCTGAATGATCTAGAAGTGGAAGATGGATTTAGCAACATTGCATGTATGAAGCAGCAGTGAATAATGACCAGAGCTGCTAACTGCAAATGAGAGGTAGCACCCAGTTATATTCTTATAAGATATTTCCAACAAGCACCACACAGCCATGTTTGATGCTTCACTGAATCATGTACTGTCTTGATCGAGGGAAGTGGTTTTCTTTTTTTTCTTGGAGGGTGGGGGGGTGGGGTGGGGGTGGGGAATCCAGGTTTCAGAGGAAAATTTATTTATTTAGTTGTTCAGGTAAAATGAAATCCTGTTGAGTGCTGTCTACTGCCACCCACTGACGCAGAAGAATATTTAATTACTCTGTTATTCACTACATTTTTTTTAACTACTGTAGTTGAAAATGACCAATCTAGGGTTTTGGATGGCCTGGATTTTCCTGTTCTTTCCTTTATAATATTTTTTTTTCTGCGTCTGATTTTGTTTTTACTTCCGTGGTTTCATTTTGCTCATCTTTGAGGTTTATATAGATTAGTCCTGATATTCTTGTATTGCTTGTATTTAGACTCTGCTCTTTGTCTTGTCTGGTTGTGTATTTGCCTTTTGTGTGTTTTAGCTGGTTTGATTTGCAGCCTCTCTGATTGTAAATGTATTATTCCTTGTGTGTTTGTTTGATTGTTCACACCTGTGTTTCATCAGGTTGTTTATGTGTCATCTTGCAGTTCTCCCTGGCTGGTCCATTGTCGTTCTGCCAGTCCTTCTCCCTGTGGATTGCTTCCCCATGTATGTTTCTATTTTTACCTCTTCTGGATTTCCTATTGCAGCATCTTTTATTCAATAAAAGAATATTTGGTTGAATATTTTCTACCTCTGCATCTCCTGCACCTGATATTTGCTATAGCTTTTTGTTTCATTGGCTCCTTGCAGCAAATGCTTATTAATTGTGAATCACCACCCCAGAAATAGTTGATACTGGTTGTTTTCTTGTTTTGTTTTAAGTTTTCTTTTCTTGTGATTAGAAAGAACGTCTGACATAAAAGAAGTTATAGGGAAGCTGACCATATGAGAATGAACTACAACAAAATGGCCTTTTCTACCTGCTGAAAAGAAGAAATGAACTGAGATACTCTGCAGCAGCTGCTGCATCTCTGAGGAGAAGGTTCTGACCCATTTTCCACACAACCTTGAAATGTTGGGCCACGTATCGAGATGCAGGAGTCTCTCAGACTGAGTGTCATTACCTTTCTGTGTTTTTGATTTTTACAGCTGGTTTGAATGCATAATAACGTGTGGCTTTGATTCCCCTACTTCTTGCCTATTTTATTGAACTAGATGTCTCAGGTTCCCATCTTTAATGATAATTTGAATCATTGTTTGTTTCGTTTCTGCTTTATTATTTTGGTGATTTTATTTGGATAAACTCACAGTGAAGAAAACATCATTTTGAAAGTATGCTTCCCTTCAGCCGGCCAGCAGAGCGGACAGCTCTTTGGATGTGCTGTGAGGCAAACGAGCCAACGATGATTGTGTTTAATATCCCACCACGTTTCTGTGACTGTGAGGACGCACACCCAACAGACCAACAACCTTCACCACTCCGACTTTTCAAGAAGTGAATATGCTGTTGGGGATAGGCCGTAACATTTTACAAATCCCAACAAGAACAGGGCTGAAATAATAAATTCTTCCATCTTCCAAGAGGAGAAAACCACAGAAGGAGTTTTAAATGAAAAAGGGAAGAAGAGAAAGGGCGGTGTTTGTCTAACTCAACCATGTGTAGCCACCAGTACCACGAAAACCAAATCTACAAGATAAAGATGGAGAGGAAGGAGACGAAAATGAGATGGATGAAAGTAATAAAAAGAAAGACAGAAAAATGGGGCCTAAAATGAAGAAAGGAGGAAGAAAGGAAGAAGAATGGAAATAAATCAAAGCTGGAAAAGGGCTAGGAGTAAAAAGACGGGATGAAAGAAAAGAAAAGGAAAGGACTATAAGTAATGGAAATGCGACCGGCAAGATTAAAGGCAGCTGATGAGATGTAAGGGAGTAACCAAAGAGAGTCAAGCAGGAGGAAAGGTAACGCCAGAGGACAACAAAGAGAAAAAAGAAATAGAAGAATGAATAAAACCGCTCCCACGTCTCTTTTGATACATCTGGCCTGTAGGCAGCCATTTGGTACATCTCTGCTAATAAACACACACATAAACACACATGGCGAAGACTCCTTTTAGGAGCTCTTTGTGCCCCGAGTCTTTATTTAGACTGATTAGAAGCTGACCTTAGCAGTGAACTCCCACATCCACACATGGGGGGAAATGCTGCCTGTCCTGATTAAGCTGTGACCCCCGCCACTGACCAGTGGACACTAAACGCTCCCAGACCAGGATGAAACACAGCTGACATACTTAACAGACCACATGGGGACTTCCACTATGCAGATAAAAATGGAAAACCCGTCCCGTGGAACTGCATAAGGAAGTCATTTCAAGCTCCGTGTCCTGCTCAAACTGACTAAGCGAGGGTTCAAACAACGAATCTAGTGTTTATCAAATGCTTTCATGTGTGTTGTGAGTCGTTGCACAAACCTTTGGAAAATAAATTCATTTCGATTTGTAGCTCCTGGTAATTGTAAATTTGCTGACTGGATCCGTTGAAACACTGAAGTGGGATTTTATCCACCCAGGTGTGAGATCATTTATATACAGATGAGTGTAGAAGTTCCCCGTGCGTGTCGCATGAATGCTGCAGCTGCTGTTGCTAAACACCTGAAATAAAAAAACCAAATCCCACGCAGTACGTTCAGAATATTCTGAGGAAGCAGATGTTATTTAGAACATAAGATGAAGAGAACTGAGGTATTCAAATCAACATAAGTGGTGAGAAATGCTGCAATCAGAACTTTAATGAAGATCATGTTGCTCCACCCACTTCAAACATGGGTGGCATTTCCACGGGAGCTGCATTAATTCAAAAAATCCAACCATGATATGGAACAAGTGAAGTTTTTATTCAGCTAGAATTTGAAGACATTCATCTCCTGATGAGTTGCGTTTTTAATTAAAACTAGCTTTCAGTCACAATGAATCCACGGTTTGTTTGTTTGTTAACAACAGCCGTTTCCATGGCGAACCACGGAAATTGCCTTGGAAACGGTCAACAGAGCATTAGCTGGATCTGAAGTCGTGTCCTGAAGGAGTGGAGATGTGAGACCTGGGTTGAAACCCGATGAGAGTTTCTCACCTCACGCTCCAAAGCGTCATCCATCCCATCATCCCATCATCCCATCATCGCTCCTCTGCTGGCTCCTTCTCCTTACAAATCGAGTTTAAGAATTATTTTCTTGATTTTTGTCTGGAAAAACTATGATATCATGAGGCTGCATGTGGTGGTGCCAGAGATGTTTCCACCCTGCCAGCGAGCCTGTAGACTGTTTGTTTAGGTTTTTTTTCTCTTGCACCTGGAATTGATTGGAACATAACTGAATTACGATGAATTTGATTATAATTTGACTGAAGCAAATTGCTTTGTTGTTTATTTTTTTTCAGTGTAAAGTACCTTGAGATGACTTTTGTTGTGAAATGAACTGAGTTTGTTTCTTATTTTCTTATTTTTGTCACTAGCATGGACAGCAGATGTTGTCTACATGGACAACGCTCCATTCTGAAAAAGTGAGAAGAATAACTCATTATTTATTTACTCCGTTTCACCTTCAAAAGGGTAGCGGAGGAAAGCAGTCAGGTCATCCAGGAAATAAAACATCTTTGTTTGCTGCAGTGTGCATTTACCTGCTCACTCGTGCACGTTTCCGAGTCCCATCCTCAGCTTTTTCCTCGTTTATTTGATCCTCCATCTGGGTTAAATCTTTTATTAGAACTACAAAGAAACGGCTTTAAGCTCTGTCCCTGATGCTGGAAAACACACACGCACACCTACACCTACACGCACACACACACATGCACACCAACACACACATGCACACCTACACACACATGCACACAGTGATTTATTTTAGGTGAAATCCCAGAGGAGAAGCCTCTCCTGTCTTCACTCTCCTCGCCCTCGTCTAAATCACCCACTTCTCTCCCCACTCGCCTCCCCCACGCCAAGCACTCAGTTGGTTTCCAGCCGGATAGCCGTGAGGAGACGGACGACCGGTGGCTTCCTTATCAGCAGAAATGCCACCGTAAATTCTTTTTAATAGTGTGCTGGGACACATTTGGCTGGAGTTAACATTCCTGAGTATATAAAAAATATGTAAAGGACTTTCCTCAGTGGCACCACACTGTACATACAAATAACACAACAGTGTAAACAACAACACAACAGTAATTAAAACCCAGCATGAACGCTAACTCACTTATTACATTTTATATGGAAAATCAACTGCCAGTAAGGTCCATGCTTGATGTAAAATAAGCATGGTCTTAAAATTTTCATATAAACTTTTAAAATGAGTATTCTTGGATTTTCCTCTTATTGTTCTGTGTTTAGTATTTTTTATATGGTGATATGCTAAATGTTATCACTACTAAGGACTGTTTGGTAATATTTAAAAAAACATTAAAAAGGTAAAAAATTAAGTGGTACCTTTTTACAGCATTGTTCCCGTGTGATTTGACCACTTGGGTTTGCTTATGTTTTTGGCCCAAGTGGGAACCAAATATAACATCCATTTTGGACCCAGTGACCATTTGACATGTACTTGAGCAAAACTATTGTAAGCAGTTCTCCTGGAGCCAACACAAGCACAAAAGTGGTGGCGGTGCTGTCGATGGATAAAATGCTTATTGGGAAGTCTATTTGATTATCAATAACGCTCACATGACTCATCTCTACTCATTTGTCTGAGATCACCAACTTGCCAACTTGAACAATACAGTTCACATGAGATGAGACTAAAGACCTGTGACCAGATTTTTTCATGAGGATTCAGCTGGTACAGAAAATGGATGGGTGCAGAGATTTTTTTCATGAACGCCAAGACAGGAAGAAGACTGCTTCTGACCGGCACCTCCGGCCCAACGGCTGCGCCGAATGATCTTGAGTTGATCTTCTGAATGTTTTATCTGCAGCCTTGAAATCATGAAGTGTGAGGTTAATCACGGCATTTGTGCTGTACCCGAGCCTGCGCGACCCACGAAGTGTGTTTTCTCTGGCTAGCGTGGGTGCTAATGTCGTGACACATGAAAAGACTTCCTCAAGCACGCGATTCCTGGTCTCTGGCACGGTTGGAAGACGTGCACACCACGGTTGCACATTTACTTGACTCAGGACCCGTGTGACGTGACATGATGTACATGCTCAATAAAAAAATCTTTATCTTACATAATCCCTGACCAGAACAACCCAAAATAAGACAGAACCGGTCCTCTGTGATTTTCTCCACTGTGGTGATTCTTTATCCTGCTTCAATCAAGCAAAACTTGACGTGTTGTGTAACGCCGTGTTGAGGAATGGAAAAATTACAATCTTGATCAAGCAAGATTAAGGAGTAACGTGAGCGCAGGCTGGCGAAGGAATCAAGGCTTCTGTTTTTATTATGAATGATGTTCAACTCGCCCCCCGTTCTCTCCAGCACAGTCATGCGTCCTGAAAACTTTTTTATTTGTTCATTTTTTGAAAACAATCATTGCACAAACAGCTGGCACCACTGTCTCTGAACTCAGTCCATTTTCAAATGAGCCATTTGTGTTTCCTGCGTGTGTTTAGTTGAAATAAAAACACTGGTTTTGGGGATCAGAAGGGTTGTTAACAGATCGCACCGTTTGCCTTTTGTACGTCACAGTTTGTGTTGTTTACAACTCTTTTTTTACTCGCTCCAGGAAACTTTACATTGCCTGTTGTTGGTTTGATTCTTTAACCTCTGTGTAGCTGCTTGACACTCTCCCTCCTCTGGTTTCTTATCTTCACTGTCACTCATACCTGTTTACCATCTATTAAAGCAGAAAATACGTGAACAATTATCAGTAAATTAAAACAAAACAGCCGGGTCGTGCGCATCCACTCTGTGGGACAAAGTGATGACTGTTGTGTGGTTCCCACAACACGCCGAGGTCGGGACCCCACTGTGGCTGATCAGTATAATAGTGTCGTTAACACACACACACACACACACACACACACACACACACACACACACACACACACACACACCAGCCGTGGTCTGTAACCTCTCGACCCAGAGAGCACAGCTCCAGATGTTTATTTGCTGATTCCCTCCATCCTTAACAACATCCATCATCACTGTCAGGCCGGGGGAGGAGGGGGAGGAGGATGCATGTTAGGGTGTGTGACTGTGCATGTTGTGTCATGGGTGCTGAGTGATATGGAGTGTGTCAACATTTAGCACTAATAAATTTCACAGGTAGCCTGGGTGGTTGCTAAGCACTCTTACTTGGAAGTTTTAGAGGTTCAGATCCAGAGGGACGATCATTTTCAAAAAGTCAAGGTTGACATTTTGTTCGGAAGTGACTGTAACGTGCACACCAGTCATGATAAATGGAGATACAGTAGGGGTTTAGAGAATGTTATTATCTCACCGAGGAGCCTTGTAAAACGAGAAGGACAGATGTTTCTTTTTTTTTTTTTAAATTTGTAATGAGGTCAAAAGGTCACACAGATGTCTTCATCTCTATTTGCCGTCACCTTCACTGCTCCCCTGCAGACACAAAAACACCCTTCACACATTTTTAAAGCTGCTCCAGGACTATTAGGATGAAGTAAAAAGATGAATATCAGTAACATGAAATAGACTTTAAGTCACATGAGTTTAACTTTTTAATAAGATGCTTTATTAAAGAACTTTGTGCAGTTTTTATGAGAAGTCACTTTTACGACCATGTTAAAGATTTACTCTTGTTCAGGTTTTTTGTTTTTGGTCACTTTTCTGTGTCTTCTCTGCTTTCTTACTTCAATATCTCTGCCAGGATGTTCACTGATGTGTGATTCTGTGGCGGAAAGCAACTAAACAAGAACCAGAAGACAGATGGAACCAGACAACACCTTCTTAAACCCAGCCAGCATCTGTATTTGGAGCCCATGGGAGATGTCCCTCGGATGAAGGTCGTCCACGGCTCCAGTCTTGTCCCCATGTCAACTGCTGACAATGGTTGTCCTCAGGTACAAGGGGGTGTGCTGCTTGGAGCAACTTCATAACTTCAGCCCAGGAAGCACTTCACGTGGGGCGGATATGGAACCAGTGATGATCTCATTTTTAGACCATGTCTATCTCAGACGGGCCAAACATTCAACAAATGTTGGCTTGGGAGTAAACAAACATCCCATAAAATGAAAGGCAGCATGGATGCTTGGTGGTTCGTGCTGTTGCCTCACATCAAGGAGGTCCCTGGTTCAAATCCCACCCGGCGTCTCTCTGTGCTCTGACTTATGTGCATCTGTCCACCACCGTGTACGTCAGGGTGACTGGTGATTCTAACTTACCTGTAGGAGTGTGGTTGGTCCCGTGATGGACTGGTGACCTGCCCAGGGCCTGAGGAGAACCGGGACAGGGTCCAGCAGATCCTGGTGACCCTGAACGGGAACATGTGAGGAACACAAACTGATAGCTTACACTTCTTGGTGCTGCTTTAATCAGCATCATTGGCTTCAAACAGCATTTTGATCATTTACTAAATCTCCAAATGCTAAATTCAACTCGCCAAAGTTCACTTGTGCTTTAAGGTCTTGGACGTTTGTACATTCCCATTAAGATTTGTAGCTACACATGAACAAGCTGTTCTCTCACGAATTACCAACAAAATTACCCTTCACAATAATGGTTGTATTAAAAAAATGGTTGTATTGTTCCTGTAGCATAACCCTCATTAGCAGTGCAAAACTACTAAAATAAGATGTTTTTTGACAATTATAAACTTGATTTCCTGCCACTGCAGTCAGGTTAATATAACTTGGTCTCAGTGTAATTTAAACACATAATTACATAATCTATTCTACATGTCAAAAGCACAGATGACAGTTTTTCCTCAATTTTTTTTTTTTTTTCCTTAAATGCTTACAAACCCTTGTGATTACACTGGTCACTTTTATATGCTTTTCCTTTGTTTTTAAAATGAAAGAAATCTGTTTTGTTTACAAAAAAATGACTGTGTGAACCCAAGCAAATCAAAGAATGTAACACTAGCCTAAAAATGAGGAAAAAAATGTATTTCACTGCAGTCTTCAAGAAAAAAAACCATGCTTTTACTCCAGGTGTCAAACACAACAATAACCTTTGTATCCACAGAACCAGCCTGTCATTTTAAAGTACTATCTTCTTCCACCACATAATGCAGGTTCTGGGTCAATGCACATATTTCTGCAAGGCCAGAGACCAGATGCATAAAAGATGTGCACGCACAGAAACCATATGTGTTTATTTGTTTGTACGAGTGCATTCTTTAAACTATGAATACACGCGTTCTCTAACTTATAATCCTATAAACACGGTGAAGAAAAATGGAACCGAGAAAAACATCTCACTACACAAGTCGGATCATGATTCTTTTTTTTGTTTGTTTGTTTTTTGCTAATAATGCAATTTAAAGTATAGCACAAGTTCTTGACATAGCAGAAAGACTTTTTATTTTCTGGTACAAGATTATAGCTTGTTTGTGTAAAAACACAAAGAGGTTTGTTCATGTTGGGCTGAATACATTTTACAAACTGAAAGTAAAAGTGCAGACGAGTGGGAGCAGATTCTTTTTGCAGGGTTTAGTGTCTTTGATAAACCTCATTCTGTGGAATAATACTCACATGAATGTTACTGCTCTCTACTCCCATTTTTATCCATTAGTGGATGAGAAAACGAGGCCAAAAAAATAAAAAAAAATTCATCAGCTGGAACTGCTGCACTGAGAGGGCCAGCAGCCTTTGCTCAGCTACTAATAAATGATTACGCTGCACACGGAGTCATACGGGTTGATTTTTGATTTATTTATTTATTTATTAATAGCTGGAGCTCTGAAGCCATGTGGGAGCCAACTCTCATTTGGTGCCAGAAAATCAGGACCATCTTTGAACATACATTTTTAAAAATCATACAAAAAAAAAAAAAACTGCCAGATTCATTATCCTCAGACACAGACGTAGAAACGAGGACTTCCACAGCCAAAACCAGGACTGCTTTGTCCAAGCTCCGCTGGCGTTGCCTGTGTCTAGAGAGCTGCAGCAATCTAACTTCCAGATTGAAAAAAAAACTTCCTGATTGTGGCCAAAGCAAAAATCAGAAGTGTTGCAGTTCACTCACTGACCACTGGGGGAATGACTTCAAAGTTGAGTCGATCTCCGCTGACCCCCATGTTAAAACTTTGCAGCAGAATTAACATATTTACAGCCTAGTTTAAAAAACAGTTTTAGTTTCCATAGCTAGATTTGCCATTCGTGAACACAGCAGAGGTGAATTTTTTTAAACATCAGGTAAACATTACAAAACAATACATTAATAGCATACAATAGGGACATAATATGGGTCACTGTAGCCAGTGGCTAGCTGTCATCACTTCCTCATCTTTAGTTTGTACTTACCAGAGTCAGATAAAGGCTTAGCTGTTTTTGTATTTCACTTGGCTCTAACTAACTATAACTAACTAATCTAACTATGGAGACCAAAAGAATTTTGTATCAGGTTATAAATTCATTTCTCTGTGCTGCAAAGTTAGACTGTTTCAGATGGGGGTCACCTGGACACTGACTTGTTTTCGGAGCCGATCCTTCGTGGTTGTTTGAGGAACTGAACATTTGAGCACCAGAGTTAGCGACATGGCTAACAAACACACACACACAAAAAGCATTGGCAAGTTTAGCTTAGCATGTCCCCCTGCAGGCGAGAACATGAAGTCCCCTTTACAACACCAACATTTACGTGCGTTTGATCTCTTGCGCTCTCATTTTCTTTTCTGTCATTACTTTTGTAACTCTCTTTGGCTATTTTAGCTTAGTCAGCTAGTTTAGTTAGCTAGTTGTCTATATGTAACATCATGTTATAAAGAAACATGAAGGAAAATATGACCAAGAGCTGCTTCAGCTGTTTTTAATTTTGATTAATTTTATTGTTGTTCTTTTTTTAATCAAGAAAGACAATTTTTTAAAATGACACCACAACATATATTTTAATTATAAGGGGGAAAAACTGTGCTGCTTAAAGTTTGGTAACTATTTCTCCATTTTTTCCTCACCATATCATGAAATTGTTCATAAAAACAATTTTATTGTAGGAAAAAAATACAGTCATGCTATTTGTGCTTTCACATCACTTGTGCATCTGGCCCCCATGTTGATTTGATAATGCCAAAAATTTAAAACCACATACAACAAAATTCATGGCATTATTCAAAAGCACTGTTTATTTACAATATCCCCATCAGCCCCGTGGTGTTTATTCATGCTTCAGTGGAAATGATTTGAAAACACTCTTTTTAGTCTATTTCAGTCTTGAATGACGTTTGCTAACAAAAATCAGTGAATGTATTTCCAAAAACCAAAGATCTTTCTGCAACTTTACTGGAAGCTTTAGCACACAGCATCTGTTTTATCCACAGGGACCAAAAGGTCTGAAGAAACATCTTCATCTTCTCTTGGTAACAAAAGTAATTTTGGAGGTTATTTTCACTTAAACAGAATACATGAGTATGATTACTAACTGTATCAGACTTTAGTTGGATCTTCATATGATGTTGTTTAACAATGAGAAGGCTGTTGATTACCACTCCTCTAAGTGCTTGAACTTTTTCCAAAGCACTAGAAATTACAGTCCAAAAGAAGATTGACCAAAATAATATTTTTTTCTGGGTTGCATATAGTATTTTTAAAAACTTAACATGCAATCAGTAAGCACACACCCTTAATTCAGCACCCCAGCAGAGGCTGCTGGCCAACTCCATCAAACTCCAAATAAACGTTTCACTTTTGATTAAATCATAATCGCGGGGCCGGATTTTCAACATTTCTCCTCAAACATAAATGATTTCTCCTGGAAGCGATAAACGGCAACGCTGCTCGCACCGCCGTGCCTCTGAAGGCTTTAAAGCTGGCTGGTTAATGTCGTGTGACCCTCGCAGCGTAATGGTTTTCAAACCTCTGAAACAAGGGAAAACAAGGTGCCACCTTAAAATTTATGAGACATTAAATCTCTTTCCATCAAACTCAGCCTCAGTCCATCCGTCATCGTTAAGACTTATCAAAATAATCACTGAGACTGTAAAACAACTTGAGTGGTGTTTCTGCGGAGGCACAAGGAAGAGGTGTGTGTATGTGTGTGTGTATGTGTGTGTGTGTGTGTTTTACTATGTGTGACTTTCTTGCTTTCGGTTCTCCCTCAGTGCATGTGACAATGTGCTGCATTTTGCGAACAGATTATAACAATAATTGAAGATCTATCCATCTCTCTATCGCCTCTCATCTATCCCAGCTCTCTTCAGAGACCCTGGACATGTTTCCAGACCATCACTAAGGCATAGTCACAAAAATAAGAAATAAATTACAAACATTATAAATGAGAATTTTAAAAAATCCCATCACAATATACGGGAATAATGTGAATCTTTTTGGCATTGGCTGGTATCCCTATGAATTCATTCCATCTCTTCGTGTTTCACTTTCCCACCCTCCAACTCTTTTTTTTCAGTTGTAAACACTAAAGTAAAAGTCTTTCTGCTTCAGTGACACCCAGTCGAGCAGCCACGTCTTTCCTTTCCTCTCAATAGCCGACTCCGCCTTTCCCTGCCGGCAGACCGAGCCTGCCCAGCGGATCCCGATTACGGCCCTCAATGGTTTCCGGCTGGCGGATCACAGTTTCACTGGACTATAAAGCAGGGAATCGTTGATGAAGCTCGAGACCCAAAGTTCTTCTGGAGTCCAGAAGAATAAGCTTCTCTGTTAGCAGCATCACAAAGAGTGTTTAATATTAATAAAGTGTGGAGCACCTTCTCTTCCTCAGACAACAAAATGCTCCTTATTGCAAAAATACCTCATGTTTGAGGGAAAAGACTGTGGGAGGGAAACTCGATGGATTTTCCTCAAAGTTGGCAAAAGACCAATAATGATAAGAAATCATTCACCAGGAAGAAGTCATGAAGGATGAAGTCCTGCACTTCTCTTTGACTTCTGCTGCGTGGTTGTAGACACAGAAGTCTTGTCTGATGAAGAGATTGTGGCAGGAGTACAAAATCAAAAATCCATACCAGTAGTGTAACATGCTACTTCCATGATGCCGTTTCTTCACTTGTTTCCATCATTTGTTCACATCAGTTATAAACATGTTGGATTATTCTCAGAACCGCTATAATGCAGCATGTAAGTATTGACTGTACACAGAAGAAAATGTCATCTTTTGCTTTCAAAAGCTGGCAGCTACTCTGACAGCTCCTCTGCAGCCAGAACACGTCGACTCCATTTATGGAAACATCGAGCCAAAAACAAATGCATTAAGAGCGATCCAGCAGATGAGCTTATGAGCCAAAAACTGCGTTGGTGAGAAAACACAGCGGTACATCCAGCAAAGCAGAGAGGACATGATGTGAAAGAAATAAAATGATGCCATGCAGCCCAACACTGTAACACTGTGGTGTAATTCAGAGTTCTGTGCTGCAGCGTCTGTGGGTCAATACACGTGATTAAATACACAAAAACAAAAACTAAAGTGCTGCATGTTTCCAGGACAAATGTGATTGAATGATGAGAGGGGTCCGGGGTCGCACACTCCTGGGGGATCCGGGGCCGGCCAGGGAGGAGGGTTGAGGTGTTGGCAGGTGATGATGACAGTAAAAAGGGTAGTCCCTTGTTACTGTTTGTAGTACAGGTACTAATTATAACATCAATAGTCAGTCCTCGAGGGCCAGTGTCCTGCAGGTTTTAGATGGTTCCTTGCATCAACTCATCTGATCCTAATTAACAGGTTGTCATCCAGGTCTGTACAAGTCTGTCAGTGATACAGCCACCTGTATCAGGGTGTGATGAAGCAGGGAGACATCTAAAACCTGCAGGACACCAGCCTTTGAGGACCGACTTTGGACACCCCTGATGCAGATGGTCAGGATATATGTAGATGTGGAAATATGTGTGTATATATGTGTGTATATTTGTACGTAAGTGGTTGCCTGGATGTTTATAATTGAATGTTTGTCCATATATGTTTGTCCATTTTCTTTTGTCTATTTGTCTTCGGCTATCACGTCTGTCTCCTACTGTAATACATCTCATCACGAAGACACATCACACACACACACTACAGTGTTCACCACACCACACACACCGCATCCATCACTGTCTTTGCATTTTTGACTGTCTTGTATTTTTGTGTTTCACATTGGTGGTTTAGTCCTCCTTGGCAGAAATAGAAATTCAAATGTTAATAAAGTATGAGATTAGACTATCAAGGAGGACTGGTGAAGGACACACACCACACTGATGCATCTTATGAAAATATCTGCTGCAAGATTAAAATACATGTGTGTATGTATATATGTATGTATGTATATGTATATATATATATATATGTATATATATATATGTATATATGTATATATATGTGTATA